>PVKN010044469.1:0-10081 GCA_004027915.1 Capromys pilorides
GGCTCTTGTCCTGCGCATCTATCTTACTGCCGGGATCGCAGAGTCTTGTAGCGTGCCAACATTTCACAGCGCATTTTCCCCTGTTCCCCTGCCCTCCCTTCAACCCCTGTTCCCTTCCTCATACTGAATTTTTGGACTATAAAAGAGATCAAACAGTTGTGTTGAACAAATATACACCCCTTTTGCTTTATAGATTACCTGTTTATATCTTTTCCACTTTGAAATTAGACTGGTGGTGGTGGTGGTGGTGTTTGTTGAGGAGTCTGTTTGTTTCCTTTTGGCCCAGTAGGAATGGAGCCCAGGGCCTTCACGCTGAGCTACAGCCCCAGGTCTGTGTGTCTGATTTGAGACAGAGTCTTGCTAAGTCACTAACTTGCCCAGGCTCAAATTTCCCATCCTCCAGCCTCGCCCTCTGGAGTGCTAGGATGGCAGATGCACCCGCCGGCTCTTAACTAGGAACTGCTGTGTTTTACAATGGAATGCAAAGACTTCTCTGTGCCGTGGCAGAGGCCCCGTGGCTTCTCCGCCTGACTCTGTGGGTGGGAGCTGCCCTCTTCTCCAGCTGTTCGGTGGCGCAAAGACAGTCACAGCCTCACGGTACGCTTCTGACTCCCAGTCCCACTCTGTCAACCAGTTTGTCATCCTGGTGTGAGCATAAATCCACACTATGTCCTTCGCCGTCTTCCCCAGGGACTGGGGCTGAGAACCAGTGGAGCCCAGTCATCTTTCTCTGTATAGTGGACCGGTGACAGGAGAAAGTAGGTGGCAGTAGTGCACCTCGCGCTCCGAGAGACAAAGGCGGGGGAGCATGGGAACGTAGGGATGGGCCAGAGAAGTAAAGAAAATGACGTCAGCGCCTGTAACGCTCTAGTCTCTGGTTCTGGTGACTGAGATCCAGCTAACGCCCAACCTTGGAGGACATTGTCTTTACAAATTGCTTTAAATAGTTCTCTTCTACTTGGATGAAAAGCGCTGACCAGTAGGTATGTTTAGCATTGCTGTGGTTCGTGTCTAGTTGTCCCCCCGCAAGCCTCATGCATGCAGTCACTGGGTCAGGGTTCTGGGGCTTGTGATTAATTCATGATCCCACGCAGGGATTATGGGGCAGTTAATCTGCATGCAAATGTAAGAAGCGGGGAGAAGCCCGCTGGCTGCCGGAGCTGCTGTTCCTCCCTCTGCTCTCTGCGCTTTGCCCCCGCCATGAGCTGCTGCCCTCTGCCATGCGCCGCTCTGCCTTGGAGCCAGCTGGGTATGGACCGAAGCCTCCACTAACTATAAGCTACGTAAACCTTCCCTTTCCTTCCTTAATTCTGGGGGTCGGGCATTTCGTCCTGGCAACCCGAGAAAAGTAGCGGAGACAGACGTGTAGCGAGTGATACAGACCGCAGTGTGCCGCGCTGCTGCAGACGCTGGGACAGAGACGTCCTCGCAGAAGACGCCACCCCAGCGCTTGGGCAGCGAGCTGAGGAGTCCGGAAGCGGCGAGAAAGCCCAAGTGCGCACAGGTGTCAGGGGGGGGCCCCCCGTGCAGCGGAGTGAAACGCCGCAAACACCAGAGGAGAGCGGCTCTGCCCGGGCGTCTGAGGCGAGCGAGGAGGAGGACCCTGCAGCTGAGGGAACCGAGAGGGAGGGCCGGAGCGTGGGCGCTGCCGTGGGAAAGGAGGCAGCAGTGCTCAGAGGTGGCCCGGGGGTGCGGGCGCCCCGGGAAGGGAAGCGTGGAGCGCAATGGAAACCACCATGGGAAAGGCCTGAGCAACAAGAGGGAGTCTGCTTGGGGGGAAAGGGACACTCCGTCCCGGGGCTCCACCCTGGATGCTGAAAGGCTTTTCCATTCCGCCTTCACCTAGCAAGGGAGGAGCGAGAGTTTCAGTTCGCACCAAAGAGCCCCGGCCCCTGCACAGCCCCAGGAGTCCGAAGTCTTGTCCTGCAGCTGCGCAGCCCCAGGAGTCCGAAGTCTTGTCCTGCAGCTGCGCAGCTCAAACCTTTCCGTAGGTTCAAAACGTGATCTTGCCTTTCGTGATCTCTGTCTTTATGCGTAGGATGTTCTTCTCGATGAATGTCAGTTGCGTTTTTATTAGCGCATGTTTGCATCCCTTGTTTTCCAAATAAAAATTTAGATAATTTATGGTAACAGAAATTTTGAAGCCAAAATGCTGGAAATAAAGTGGATTTTGTTGTTATTTTCATACAACCAATTTTTAAAAATATACTCATTGAATAATGTTTCCTTTCATCATTGGTTTGTAGTATTTTTATCAAATACTGTACCTGAAGAGAATTAAGCAGGCTTTTAGGCTATGCTGTAATCTATTGTATGATTTTTTTTTTTTTTTCCAGACAGGGTCTCGCTATGCAGTTCAGGCCGGCCTTAAGCTCACTCTTGTAGCCCAGGCAGTTCTCAAACTCGCACCCATCCTTCTGCTTCAGCCTCCCGAGTGCTGGGATTACAGACCTGTGCCACCATGCCTGGATGTATTAATTCTTTTGATATTTATATCCATTTCACAAAATTTTAAAACCGAAGGCTGGGGCTTTAGATGAATTTCGTGTTGTATTCCAACAAGAAATAAAGCAGCAAAAATCTGACCTGGTTAGGGTGGTAGTCTAGGAGGCTGAAGCAGGAAGATCACACGTTTGAGCCCCGCCAGGGCAACCTAATGAGTTAGGAAGAACTTTTCTCAGAACAACAAAACAAAAAGCATGAAAAAGAAAGAAAAAGGAGTGTAGATATATCTCAATGCAAATGCCTGCTATAATGAAAAGACTTGATTTTTCCCACCAGCCTATTCTTTGAAGTGAATTTTAGAATGATGTCTTCAACTTTCAACAGTAAGACAAAATTCCACTGGGATTTTCACTGGGATTTCTGTAGTTCTATAAATTAATTTGCAGTGATTTAGTCATCTTTTATAAGTTTGTTTTCTAACAACATAATCTGTTTCTCCATTTATTGAAGCCTTCTGTTTTCTAATTAAGTTTTGGTGATTTAGATCCTGTATATTCCAGAATGTTTTATATTTTTCTGCTGCTGCTATGGACGTAATTTTTTCATCCTTTAAATGGTTACTGAGTAATTGTTCATCTGTTAGAAAACAAAGCATAACTCCGAATATTTTATCCACACTCAGTTTGGAAGGTTAAACACTTCCTGGTAATAAAAGTTTTCATAAGAAAGTCTTCAGCATTTCATTTAGTTATTTGTTTCATGCTCTTAAAACGCTAACACATGAATTTTTCCTTGAGAAGTCTAAATTTCCTATTTAAAATGCATTTTCTGCAACTAAGAGCTCAACTCAGTGCTAGATCACGCGCCTACCATGCCTGAAGCCGTGGGTTCAGCTCCCAGCACCAAAGATGGCAGCTCCTTCCCCAAAACATATTTTTTTCTTTAGGATTTACCAGGTACCTAGGTGGGATTCTGATCTTAAGATCTCTTAGGTTCAATTTAAGCTATTAAGATTTCTCCTATTTTTTGACTAATTTATAACTGCAATCAATGCATGAGTACAATGACTTATAAAATTAAATATTATAAGTAAAACTGAAATGCCTCTTTGTCCTGATTCCTGCTCCTATCCACCCTCCAAAGGAATCAGTTTGCTGTGTATTTCCATGCATTTACTCTCAGAAAAGATAGAGGGAGAGCTGCTCAAACTGGGCTTTATTTTCTACTTTTGGATACATAAGTTTTGCCAAATGTACTCAGTTTTTTGCAACTCGTTTTTGTCATTCAGCTGGATGAGAAGGACAGCTCTCCATCTGAGTCCTTCATGGCATCCATTAGACTTTCCTTCTTCTTGCTCGTGCAGGTCTGCAGCGTGAGTACTGGAGTTGCTGGCCTCCGTCCGTCTGTGGATAGCTGCGTGGCCTTCTACCTTCAGCCTCCACATACCTCATGACAGTATTCCTCTGTGCCCTTGCTTCCTGCGGCCCACAGTAGCTGGCGGAACAGACGTTGTGATTTCTCGTTGAGTTCCTACCCTACTTTCAAATCTTGGCTTCTGAAAGTTCATTCTTCATTGCACTTTCAAGTAAGAAAGCTGTGTGGAACCCTGGAGGAGGAGGACGACTCCCAGGCTCCGAGGGGTTAACCTGCAGGCCTGGCAGCTGTTTTTCTTCCTGGCCAGGGGCAGCATGATTCCTGGAAACCTCATGCACGCAAGCTGCTGCTGTTTGTTCTCTGCCCTGTGCAGTTTGACTTGGACCAGTTCTGAAGTCTCGGTTCCTGCACATCTAAATGAATGACTGTTTCTGGGTATAGGTTCATTGGCGGTTTTTAAAACCTGGACACCAGCCTCTGTTTTTGGAAGACTTGGCTCTGTGTACCCCGTGAAGCCATACAAGGCAGCCTTGTGTAAGAAGCTGTGGTCGTTACACTTCTCGAATGGGCCAGGGGGG
The DNA here is from genome assembly GCA_004027915.1 of Capromys pilorides. Lineage (NCBI taxonomy): Eukaryota > Metazoa > Chordata > Mammalia > Rodentia > Capromyidae > Capromys > Capromys pilorides. The sequence goes on from PVKN010044469.1 coordinate 4,398, forward strand.
AGCAGCAGTTTCATTCCAACCAGTTATTGCCAGAAAACTTGGGTGAAGTTAGTGAGAGAAACATTAGATCTACTCATTTTTCATAGCTTAAATTCTTCTGTCCAGTAGCTCTGTGACACCGATCATCAATGTCCCTCCCTCCCTTGGAGGGGCTTCCTGTGCCCATTCCTGCATGCTGCACTGTGTGTATCGTTAGCTACCTACACAGCGCATAGAGCGGCCTACACACCTGGGCTGAGGGACACACAGATGCAAGACAAGGATTCGGCAGTATCTTTGTGTAGATAGAGAGAAAATTCCAACTAAACAAAACCTTGTACTTTGAAATGAGATATTCCAGGTTCAAAACCAGGTTTATTTGTTCTGAATGAGCAAACACAACTCTCCCCTCAAGCCAGTTATTTATTTAAGACTGTATTCAAATCATAGCATGGTGCTATGGCTTGCGTGTACCCCCAACGTCCGGTCGTCTGATACTTATCCCCATCGCAACAGTTCTGACAGGTCAGGAGGGCTCTGCCCTAATAAATAGATCAATGAGTCCTCAAGAGGGCGGGCCAGTTATCATAGGGTAGGCTACCGAGAAAAAGTCAGTTCTGCCTTTCTTTTCTTCCCCCATGGAATGACACAGCAAGAAGAGCCTGGCCAGATACGTCCACTCTTACCTTACGTTTCCCAGCCTCCCAAACTGGAAATATTAATAAACCTCAGCCAGGTGGTGCATGCCAATAATCCCAGTGCTGAGGAGGCTGAGGCAGGAGGATCACAGGAAGATCCTAAGTTGTAGCCAGTCCCAGCTTAGTGACTTAGGTTCTGTTTAAACCAATTAAGAAAGGCCACAGAAATAGCTGCGTGTGACAGCCCTGAGTTCAGTCCCTCGTACTGGGGGGGAGAAACCTCTGCTTGTTATAAATATCCAGTGTCAGGAATTCTGTTAGAGTAATACAACATGGACCAAGAGAAATTTAGAACTAGGAAATAGGACTATGTTCCTGCTTTGGAACTGGATGTCGGGTAGAGGCTGGAAAGTATTTGGGAGACCGGGCTAGGAACAGCCCAGATTTCCATCAGCAGAGGAGTAAGGGTCATTCTAGAGAAGGCTCAGGGCAAGAGAAAAAAGCCCATGACATGTCTGAAGCTCCACAGAGCTTGCTTAGACTGTCACGCTCCAACGGTCGGCAGAAAGGACCAGTTAGTGTGTCACTGTGTGATCTTGTATTCTTGTATCTGGCAATCTGAGCAACTACATCAAAGGTAACAATATGTAATATAATGACCGTTGTTAATTTCATATCATCTTGGTTTCAAATTCTATATCTTCTTTATTGTTTGTGTGTTGTATTCTGTTTTGTCTTTGCTGTTATTATTTTGCTTGTATATGTTTCCTATGTATGTATGTATGTATTTAGTTCAGTGTCTACAGGGTCTCACTACACAGATTGGACTCCTGCTTTCGACTTCCCAAGTGCTGGGATTACAGATGGGTGCCACCTCTCCCAATCTCAATCGAGGTCTCGGCATACCACGTGGGCAGGGCTGGCACAGCACACCGGGGAGCAAACCCTGGTCCCTGTGTCTGCTTAAGTGGGCACTTTAATCCACTGAGCTAACTGGCTGACACTTTCCTTTCTCTTTAAAAGAAAAAAATAACGGCAATGTCACAAATTTGTATAACATTCAGGGAGGGAACTGAGATTGAAGACATGTTTTAACACTGAAGATTCGTTACTTCCACAGGGAAATAATAAATAAATAAATAAATAAATAAATAAATAAATAAATGCTATTTTGGAAACAAACAAGCAAAAATCTCATGGCACCCAGGAGGCTGAGGAGCACTGGGAGTTTGAGGACAACCTGGACTGCACAGTGAGTTCAAGTCCAGCCTGTATTATATAGCAAGACCCTTTATCTCAAAAAGTCAAAAACATGTTGATATAAACATAGATGATAAAGGCAGTTCTGAAGAGGTTTCAGTTACAAGCCATGCTCATTATGCAGTTGCAAAGAATCAGAAGGGTTCTGTATATGTCCTAGGGCCTTGTGGAAGATAGAATTTAAAACCAATGGGTGGGTGCTGGGAAGATAGTTTAGTGAAATAAGTGCTTGCCTGGCAAGCGAAAGGTCCTGAGTTCAATCCTTGGTACCACTAAAAAAAAGTAATAATGAATAAAACCAATAGGGGGTGCTGGTGAGATAGCTCAGGGGTCTAAAGTACCTGCTTAGGCAAACTTAGGCAAGCACAGGGACCATGGTTCCATTCCCAACACCACATGCCTTGCCAGCTCTGCACTTGGGGGATGGGGGGGAGCCAGCCACAAAAGTAGATAGATAGATAGATAGATAGATAGATAGATAGATAGATAGACAGCTAGATAAAGCTAATGGGGTAGGATACTCAGTGGAAGAAACATCTAAGCAGCAAAATATTAGACAAATGGTACACCGACAGATATCTCATACAGGTTGGCATGAGTGTATAATATCCATGGCCAGTATTTTCATCACTGAAAAAATTTATAAATTCCCACTAGTTAAAATATTTGTCCATGCATTGCTTTAGGAAAATCATGCTTCCCAAATGATTTTTTAAGATTCCATAAGAGCTCGAATCCTCAAAGAATGACTCATTTAGATTTTTCACATTTTGAGGACTGATGCAGGAAATTGATCAGAGATTTTAGTTTTTAAATACAACCCTTGAAGGAAAAGTCTTATCCATTAGCTTTCTGTGGTAGATTGACAATGGGTGATCAAGTTGTAACACCCAGGTTAAATGAACCAGTTCAAGCACATAACCCTTCTAGATTCTTCTCAACTACGTAATAAACATGGCTATCACCCCTTGTTCCTGATCTGCAACTGAAACCTCTTCAGAACTGCCTTTATCATCTATTTTTCTATCAACTTGTTTTTGGCTTTTTGAGATAGGGTCTTGCTATGTAATACAGGCTGGACTTCAACTTACTGTGTAGCCCCGGTTGTTCTCAAATTCCCAGGGCCCCTCCTGCTCCAGCCTCCAGTGTAGATCCCCCAGTCTGCTGGCAGAGATTCTTTGGCCTTCTGGTAGAGACTTTCTAGCTTTCACTACTGACTTTTGGGTCTTCCCAGTGTAGACTTATGAGACAAGCCTGCACAAGACACTACCACAGACTCTAGGCCTCCAGTTGGAGTCACGCAGGTGTTGCCATGGGATTAGGGCCCCCAGCTGGATTCTTTGGTCTTTATCGTGTGGACAGATTTCCTGCACCCTTTTTGTATATGACTCTTTGGTTATTTATTTATTTATTTTTGGTACCAGGAGTTGAACTCAAGACCTGATGCTTGCTAGGCAGGTCCTTATGCCACTGAGCTATATCCTCAGCCCTGTATGACTGTTTGGGTGACTATTATAAATTAATTTTTTTAAATTAAGTGTCCTGTATTGTATTATTTCCCCTTGAAAAACCCCAAACTATAAGACTTTATAAAATATTCTGTCCCTCTCCCTTCATTCATCTGAAAATTATTTATTAAGCAAGTATTAGGAAGACTTCTAGAAAAATGGCAAAGTGGTAAGCAGCAGTAACAGAGCCACTCCAAGATTTGGTTTCCAGATGCTGGAAAAGTGGGAGAAAAGAAGGAAGAAAAGGGTCCTTGGGACCCAGCAAGGACCTTGAGTAAGAATTAAAGCCCATGGAGAGAGTGAAAAAGAGACTTCAACAAAGAAGGAGGAGGTGGTGGCAGGCAGTATTTTCATCCTAAGCCCAGACTCACTGCATGGGAGGGAGGCTCCAACCTACAGCTGTGCGGAGGTGTCCACAGAGAAGGGCGCCAGTGGACCGGAGCAGTGGGCTCATACTCAGATTCACACATCCCCCGAGGGAGAATGACTGGCCAGTGGCCATCTTAGAGGGTGGTCAAATGGCTTTGCACCTCAGAACAGGTGGGTCCAACTCCATCTAGCAGTTCCAAGCGTCAGAGGAGGGCGGGGACCCAAGTTGAAACTGTCAGGAGTCACACAGAGTGACACAGGCTCAACAAATGGGTTCCAGCCTCACAGACAGACTGCAGCCCAAACCTCAGTGGAGCTAGGGGTGCAGGCTTCCTAGTGTCATCCGCTACCCCACCATCAAGCTATGGCTGGCTGGCTAGGATTAATCAACTCAAACCTAGAATCTGTCTGCACACACTGGCCATCAATGATGCCTTTACATGCACTTTTTCTTCATTATTATTTTCTTTTCCAGACTTTGTTTTTTGTTGATTACTTGTTCCTGTTTTTACAGGATGTGAACATGGTTTCTAGTTTTTTGTTGTTCTGTACTGCTCTTGTTTTTATCTCTACCGTCTGTCTTTCCCTCCTATCTTCACCAGTTTTTCAAAGTTTATGAAATCTTCCTTAGTCCTCCAGCCTTGTCTCTTCTTCTATTTCTGTTTCTCTCACCCACAATCCCATTGAAAACTTCTCCTCTAAGGGTAAAATCACCATCCTCAGGGCTTATTTGCTGTATAAATTTTCTGGCTCATTTTGGATTTTGTTATATAACCACAAATCGTAGTTCAAGGTGGCAAATTAATAGTTGCCACAGTTTGCCATTTTTCAAGCTATTCTTGAAGCTATCATTAGTGGTGATCATACTACTTTAGCCAAGATGGCATGATTGTTCTCATCAGTTGTTCTCCCTGGTATACTAACACTGAGATTGCCTAAGGCTCACAAGCAGTGCTATACAGCAGTGTCAAAGAAGCAGGGGCCAAGCCCAAAGGCACCAACTACTAATCCCATGAAAGTAGAAGAAGTAGAATCCTGCAACAGACTCAAAACCTAATGGCCAGATACATCTGGAGGATGACTTCAAGAAATAATAATTTCTTAAGGGTTCCAAATGCTAGCAATAAAGTTACTCACCATAAACAATTTATAAGCATCAACTGAGAAAAATTAAACTAACACAAAAAATGAAAAAATAAAGAAACACTTGGACACAATGGAACCCCAGGATTCCACCTCAATACAGGCAAACCCGGGGGACCATGAAAAGGAACAGCTCAGAAGCCACTTACCTGGGTTCTTTTATGTGGTAACAGTGGAGGTGTTATGGTTTATGTCTAGTTGTCCCCCCAAAGCCTCATGCAATCATGGAGCTGGGACTTCTAGAGCTTGAGACTTGAATCATGATCCACTGGGATTATGTGTTTTAGTACTGATTGGACTATGGGTCTGAGTACTTCTGGGATTATGGGTGTGGCCTAAGGCAGATAGGCTGAGGCAGAGAGCCTAAATGCAATATAAAGAGAGACAGAGAGACAGGCTCAGGCTATTGCTCTCTGCTCCCTGGTTGTTCCGTTGCCTCTGTTCCCATATTGTTACTGTTCCACCATGAACTGGATGCTCTCTGCCCTGTTCCACTCAGCCTTGAGCCAGCCGAGTATGGGCTGAAACCTCCAGTAACTGTGAGCTAAATAAAGCTTTCCTTCCTTCATTTTGGGTGTCGGGTATTTGTCCCAGTAACGAGAGAAGAGTAACTAAGACAGGAGGTAACAAAGCAAATGAATGATGCTCTAGAAAAAATCAAATCATAAATAATTTCTCAGATAACTGTAAAGATGGTGAACATAATTAAATACATACTTAGACTCATTAGATCAAATACAGGTAAACGGAGGAACTTAGAAAATGATGGAAACCGTAAATACCCAAC
>PVKN010044470.1:0-10090 GCA_004027915.1 Capromys pilorides
CAATGTTGCATAATTGCAGTGGGTTACTGGTGAACCTGGCAAAGTTGAAGGCTATTGATTTAAGCCTTTTACAGCTCATCATACTAATCTAGCTCTGCATTTTATGCCTTGTAATTAAGCTTTTCTGCTGGGTGATAGAGGGCAAGTTAAAGCAAGACCTGTACAATAAAACTTTCATCTTTTGTATTTTCCAAGATCAAATCTCCTCAGGATTAACTTTGGAACCATACACAGTGCTTTGTAGAACTGTCATCAGTGTCAGCCATCAGGATGAGTCACCACCATTGCTTGACCAGTTTGCTCTCTGTGAAAGCCTGAGAGAATGTTTTCTCCCTAGGTGACTCTCCCTAGACACACTATATTTCATTTACCCCTTTCTTCTGAGGTCCTATAATCTCCTTGAACAGAAAACTTGGGAAACTACTGAGTTATAGGATGTTATGGCACAGGTTCTCTTATGTCTGGAGTCCTCACTGAACTTGAAGGGCTAGAGCCAAAATGATGGCTATCCTCATAGCCCTCCTTTTTCTCCAATTTTTGGTCTGTTAGCTTACGTTCTCAACCCTCCAGCAGAGAAGCTTCATGATACCATTACTCTGTAACATAGGTAATTGAGCTTAAAATCACTGTCTCTGAATATCAAACATCTTAGACTTAGCTTCACTTTGGTATTTTCCTTCAATCACTGATATTCTAATAAATCTCTATAGAATGTGATAAAATCAGTTACATATTTTTACACAGACATTTAGCAACCCAAAGATGTACAAAATTGTAGATTGTCAAGCCAATGGCATTTTACCTAGTCTCTTATTCTCAATTAATACCCTTTTTTTTTTTTTGTTAACCAACCATTTACTTTAGAGAGAGTATAGCAGTAACTGAGTTTACATTAGAAGCAGTACACATCTAAAAGTCCAGAATGACATGCATTCCAAGCATAGTTTTAGTGTTACATGTTGCTATCATCAATGTGAGAAACCTTTTGAAGATACAAAAGACGTTTTAGTCCATCTTGAAGAGTTACCAAAGTCCTAACAGTTTCAGCATTGCTGAAAAGTCCAAGTACCAAGTCTCCTGCAGGATCCAAGGCAAACTCTTAGCAGTAAACTTCTGTATAAAAGAAAAGTCTAACACATCTAACATTCAAATGCAAAAGATAAACATTATCATTCCAAAAGTTGCAAACAGCAGGAGAATACAAAACACTGGTCTCAACAAAAATCCAAAATCCAGTAGGGCAAGCATGAAACCACATAGTTCCAAATAGAATATCTGAAGCAATCTGTGCTGAGAGCTCCAAAGGCCTTACATGGCTCCATACGTAAAGCACTCTTGGTGATAGCTACCATGGCTTTTCTCTCTTTGCAGTTTCACTTAGACGATTCACATTTCTGGCTTTTCCAAACTTATGGGATTTTCATGGAATTGGCTTTTCATCCCCTGTTTCACACACTTTCTTTTAAGAACTTCCTGTTCTCTTAGGCTTTCTGCTGAAATCCAGGTGGAAGCCTTCTTAACTTCACAACTCCTACATTCTGAATGTGCCTAAAACCCATTTCACATGAGTGATGCCAAGGTCTGCAGCAATCTGGAACAGTAGACAGGCTTCCTTCTCTCTTGGTTGTAGGAGTTGAGTGCCTGAATTGATGAGCACTCTGATCCTGATTCCAACGAATAAATTAGCCATACCATTACCATTTTGGAACCTGGTGTGGCCACTGCCACCATTCTGGAATATGGTGCTTTCTTCTCAAGAAACAACCTCTCTCCCTTACAATTCCAAGGCTGCAAAGAGTGGAGGCTTGCCACCTCCTGTGGTGCTCTCAGGCCATCTTTTTGATTCTCTGGTTCCTTTCCAGCAATGGAGATCCTCTCAGCTCCATCTTTGTAGTCCACAGCTTTCCTGGTGCTTCCATTCTGGCCAAACTCACAACAATTTAAATCATCCTGTTTGGCTATTTACTAATGATTTTCAACGTAAATCTAGCTAAAATCCCCTAATAACAACCATGCCACTGACCCAATAGTTGGCAGCTTTGAAATATCCTTTGAATGATTAATCAATCCACCATATTTAATCTCAGTCTTAGGCAAAGTCTCTGGGCATGAACAAAATTTGGTCAGACTTTCAGCCAAGCCATAGCACAATCATCTGGAGTCCAACAAGCAATGATGTCCTTCCCAGAAGAAACCTCCCCAGCCTGGTCTTTACAAGCAGGCCATCTGTCAGTCTTCTGGTCTGAGCTGTGACCAGAATTTCCCAAACAAAATAGCCAAAGGTATTTCAGCTCTTCACAAGTAGAGGACATCTCCTAACCTTTCCTATTGCTTCCCATAAGCCACTCTTTATAGCCAGGCTTGCAGACAGTCTTCTGGTCTGAGCTTGACCAGAATCTCCCCTATAGAACATCCAAAGTTTTCCAGCTCTTCTCAAGTATAGACCTCTCCAAAATTTTCCTGTCTCTGTTCATAAACCATTCTTTATACCCAGGCTTCAGTCTAGTCTTCTGCTCTGAGCTCTAATCAGAATCTCCTCTACCACACAGCCAAAGTTTATCCAGCTGAAGTTTATCCATCCAAAGTTCATCCGGCTCTTTGCAAGTAAGCAACATCTCAAAACCTTCCCAGTGTCTTTTCATAAGTCATTTATAAAAACTTGTAATCCACATAATCAGGTTAGTCACAACTACAACCCCACTCCTGCAGTACCAAATTCTGTCTCACTCACTGTTCTCTCAGTGCTGGGACAAATACCCAACACCCAAAATGAAGGAAGGAAAGATTTGTTCATTTCACAGTTACTGGAAGTTTAAGTCCATACTTGCGTGGCTCCAAGGCAAACTGGCACATGGTAGAGAGCAGCAGTTCATGGCAGTGGAACAGCAACAGTGACAACACGCGAACAAGGGAAACAGAAAGGGAGTCCATGTCAGGTGATGTTTTATTTATTTGTTTGTTTTATTTTTGTTTTTGTGGCACCAGGATTTGACCTCAGGACCTTGTGCTTGACAGACAAGCACTTATTCCACTAAGCTATCTCCCTGGCTAGCAGTCTGTTTCTCTGTCTTTCTTATATTACATTCAGGCTCTCTGCCTCAGGCTATCCACCACAGCCCACATCCATAATCCTTGCCATACTCAGACCCATAATCCCATCCTTGGATCACCCATAATCCCACTGGATCATGAGTTGATCTCAAACTCCATAAGTTCCTGCTCCATGACTGCATGAGGCTTTAGGGGGACAACTAGACACAAACCAGAATATTATCTTAAAGAGTCAGAGGACTGAGTGAAGAAGCTGAGCCTGATAGCTTTGATTTTCAGCCTCAGATAAAGCTTTTTTGCTTAATCCATACCCATGTGCAGTTACTCTGGCATCCCCACCCTCTAGAGCAGAGTCTTTGAATGTGGCAAGTGATTTCTGTGGCTTGTACTGGCAAGATGTTGATTTCTCACTGTTTATTAATTTCTTTATACTGGAGATTGCACTATAGCCTTGTACTTGGTAGGAAATCACTGTACCTCTGAGCTACATCCCTATCCTTGTTTTCCCATTAAAAAAAGAGAAAGGAGAGAAAGGCTGGAACCTGTGGACATATTTATCCCCATATGTTGTGATTTCAGCCTCACTCCTGGCAGGGACAGAAAGTATACAGACTCACAGCGATGATGGACACAGCATTGTAAACCAGAGTAGCAGAAGTTCACAAGCTAAACAAAACTCTATGATCCTGGAGCTTAGAGGCTTATAGTCTGCAGGACAAGAGAAGGATTAAGGATAGAGAAAGAAAGAAGAGGAAAACACACACACACATACACAGAGACAGAGAGAGAGAGAGAGAGAGAGAGAGAGAGAGAGAGAGAGAGAGAGAGAGAGAGAGAGTCACAAGGGGAAAGAATAGGCATTCACACAGTGAGAAACATAGACCAAAAGAGAAAAAAAGGCAGAGTGAAGTATCTAGCTTACAGAGACAAACTACCCAAGACAGATAGCCTCTGCATGACTGTGTTCTGATATCCCTAGATCACACCTCATTGTCTTTTATCAGCTATAGCATCCCTGCTTCGGAGTCTCAGCAATTGTATGTTTCTCATCCCCTCTGGCTGCTTCTTTCACTGCCTTTGTTTCAATGGCTACACTTAAAGAGATGCTATGGTTTGTGTGTAGTTATACCCCCAAACTTTCATGCAGTCATTTCGTTGCAATTCTATAGTTTGCTATTAATTCATGATCCAAGCCTGGGATTATGTGCCTGAGTGCTACAACCATCCTGAGGCAGGTAGCCTGAAGCCAATACCAGGAAAGGAGAGGCTTGCTTCTGCTAGTACTGCCTCTGCTCCTCCCATTTGCCTTTGCACTTTGCTGTTTTCTTCCTTCATAAGCTGCTGCTCTCTTCCCTGGGCCAGTCCATCTTGGATCCAGTTGAGTATGGACTAAAATCTCCATAAATTGTAAGCTATATAAACCTTCCCTTCCTTAATTTTCAGTGTCAGGTATTTTGTCCCAGCCATGAGGGAAAAGTAACTAAGGCAAGAGGAGATGTGAACTACAGAAACACTGAACATCCACAGGTCACATACTCATACAAACTTGACAGACTTATATGCATGAGCACACACTACTTCCATCATACAAGTAAAAATACATGACATTTCTTCTTCATGCTAAATTCAATGAGCCTATTTTTACAAGGAAATAACCATCAAATGGAGATATACATAAAAATGATCTGTGTTGCACTGGACATCAGGTAACAAAGGACAAAGATCCCTGAGACATGAAACAACAGAGGTGAACTACAGTGGCAGCAGTGGATGACCCTAGGAGGGTTGGAGGATGCAGTACAGGACAAAAGAATCAGGCAGAGCACATTGTAATCCTTGAATCAAGAATAAGGTACATAGAGTTTGAAAGACCAAGATGATTTGGATTTATAGCATACAGGTCAGGTGGATAGCTGCACATAGAGAGAATTTGAGTTCTTCAGCTTGTCATCCTACTTTGTGCTGCTCAGTTCCACTCATTACATGCATGTGAGGAAGTGACCGTAAGTTAGGTAACAGTTATTTGAATGAACTACAGAAAATAGCAAGGCATGGTTGTGCATATATGTAGAAGACTGGATTTATGAGGATAGCTTCTAGTTCAGCAGTAGTTCTACATAGTGAAATTGAGTATAACTTGGAATAGATAGCTAAATTCTTGAACAATAACAGCAGCAGTAGTAGCAGTAGCAGCAGCAACAACAACAATAAGAGTTACAGGAAATAGTTAATGTCACATATGGGGCCAGGGAAGGCCTGTGTTCATCGGCCAGAATGAAAGGCCACAGTTTATGCAGTGTTGGAACTCAGAAAAGATTTGCTTAGTAGTGAGGAACAATTAGCCATAGACTGAAGATTTTCCTACACTCTCTGAAAAATATTAAAAACAAGACCCAAAGGTTTACATGTTTTGTAAATAAAGTATTTGCATTCCTATCAAAAAAACCCTCAAGAATATTCTTTTTTTGGTTTAGCCTGCCCTAAGGCAGGGCTAGCACAGGATGTGGTGCCAGGGATCAAACTGAGGTCCCTTCAGTTGCCTAAGCTTCCTAAGAAGACCTTTAGGCTGCTCAACCATCTTGCCAGCCCCTCAAGAATATTCTTATGAATACAAATATACCATATTTTAACAAGCTAAAATTTTCAATATATGGAATTATATAAACAATTATATGCAAAGATTCGGGGAAATACTACTGAGAATGAAGAGGAAATAATAGCAATACCAAGAGAAAAATTAGAGTTATATAACTAAAACATTAAACACCTATTATACCTATAATTCCATGTGATCAAAGATTTAAGCAGAGATTCAAGAGGATTGGAACAAGAGCCAAATGAAATTTCTACGATGAAAACTCACAGAACATTAAGCTGAAAAGTGCACTAGACAGGATTCATGGCAGATGGCATATTGGTGGAAAAAAGACCACTGAGCTTGTAGTCAGAATAAAAGAAGCTAGTCAAAGTAAAACATAGAGTCCGTAATACTAGTTATCAGCACAACAGACAATTGTCAGAAGTTGTTTACTCAAGCATTTTACAGCTCAGCATATTAACATGGCATTACTTTTTTTATATCTTGTAATTACACTTTTCTGTTGGGTGGTTAAGACCAAGTTAAAGTGAGACCTATATAACTAAAAATGTAACTTTTTCTATCTAACAAGGTCAGTCAGATACACCCAAGATTAACCCTGGAGCCATATACAGCACCTTGTAGATCTTATATCAGTGTCAGCCATCTGGATGAGTCAAAACCATTGCTTGGCCAATTTGCTCTCTGGAAAAGTCTGAGAGAATTTTTTCTGTCTAGATAACTCTTCTTGGGCACACTATACATTGTGAGTTAAGGCACACTATACATTATCAGTTAGGATAGATAGATATATAGCAGCTTTCTCTAGGTTTATTCAGAGAAAAGATTTCTACTAATATTGTTTAGACAAAATATGTCTTCATCTTGTCCTCTCAATAATAACTATGAAGATAGTAATATGCAATATATTAATATGCTTTACTAGCTCTAAATTTACCTAGTCTATCTCATCCCCTTTCAACATACAGGGCACCAAGAAAACAGTATCTAATTTTCAGGATTCTAAAGGGCATGAAATTTTTACCCTTCATAAAATCTATTTCCAGACCTTTATCCATTAAAGTGATGTGTAGAAGTATCCAGTCATTTGTCCTGATCCCTTAATCACCTGGGCATCAGGAAAAGGTGAGCTGCATGTGACTGGCAACAACACTGACAGAGACAATTACTTCATGAGATAAAACCAACACTCAAGCCATGAGGATTTGCTGGAGCTATGATCATGTACACCAAGATGAGGGAGGAGAGTCTGCTGACTATGTCCCTGCCAAGTCCCTAAGCTGTGGGACAGCATTACCACGTTAAAGTTCCAGGCAGTCAGCCACTGAAATACTAGTACTTATGAGAGGATGATTGGTGGCAGAGAATCACATTGATCCAAAGCCTGGCAATCATGAGAAGACAAAGCAGCTCTAACTTCAAAGCTCCATGGTGGAGGGTGGCTCAGGGTTTCATGGGAATTCCATAGGAAGGGAGAAGAGGTGCATCAAGACAAACATGAAGGGTATATACCGGAGGGGTCTTCATCATCAGGTTATAAATCTCCTTTTCTTCCTTTGGCTGGAACATCTCAGTAGAATTCAGTCTTGTGAACCTCATTCCTGTATGATTCTAAAACAGATATCACATTAAACTTCAATGTAAATAAATCCTTTTTGTTAGTAAACAATTCAATGGCTTGTCAAATGGGTCACCAGATATACCCAGTGAAAGGAGAGACACTAAAAGGATTAGAAAGGTAAAATAATCCCAGGGAACCCAGACAAGCTCAGATCTCCAAAGTAGCTTTGTTCTTACACTAGGGAGGTGGATCAAGCATTTAAAGGCATCTCCGGCCCTGTGTCTTTGAGTCTCTGCCTCCCTCATGCTCTCCAGCTCTTTTCCTATTTGTGACTCTTTGTCCTTTTCCTTTGCCTCTATGTCTGTGTGATGTCTGCTCGTCAATCTCACAATATCCTTTAGAGTTCCTTCCTCACTTTTTCTCTGCCTCTTACGATTTGTATCTAAAATGCCTCCCAAAGTCTCATGAGTACAGAGGGTGATTGAGTCATAGGGTGCTATACTCATTGGTCAATCTAACCATTAATGAGATCTGTAGCTCAGTGTACTATTCTGAGGTTGCCCCTGTCGGTCATGGGTCGCTAGAGGTGGGGCCTGGAAATTGTATTCTTCTCTCTGGCTTCTCCCTTATCTCTCTAACTCCAGGCTGCCACGCAATGAGCAGCCATTTCCACTATGCTCTTCAACAATATACTTCATCCTTGAAGCCATCCAACATTGGACTCGCTGAAAACAGTGAGCCAATCCAAACTGTTCTTCAAACTATGTCTGGTGTTGAGTACAGTGATTGGAAAGTGCATAGTATAACCTCTCATCATATATAGTTTTTCATGTCATGCCTTTTGTATCTGTTAGCTCTATTGGCACTTAGAGTATATATTAATTGGAACTCTTAATTTTCTGTGATAATCTTAGATTTCCTTTAAGATTTCATTAACTGTACACTTTAAAAATATTATTTACACATATCCTTACTTCAAAACTTAGAAGTTTTGCAGTTTTTAGGAGCAAAATAGTTTTTTTAAGAGAAAGATAGTTTCTGTCTGAGAGGAGGGACAGAAGGGGGACCCAAGCGGGATGTCCTTGTGTTTTGCAGTTTTTTACTACCTAAAAAAATCAAAACTAGGTCAAAATTAAATGTGATTGATCTTTCCATGTTTCAACTGTTTAATCACAATATGTGGAAAGGCATTACCCATTGAACAACGTAGCTGTAACTGAGTGTGTGACTTAGGTATGACTCAGTCATTTTGTTTTTGACTCTCTACAATATCTACAAACTACGGAGTACAATAATATCTCCACCAAAACATGAAACTTTGTGAATTATTCCCTGCGATGCACTTCATGCCTTCCCATCAGGGTTTCTAGGGCTGTATGAAGGATCCACACTGAGACCCAGATAACTAAGCCCAGTAAGAGCACAGTCCTCACATCAGGAAAATCTATGGTGGCAGCACTCCAAGGATCAGGAGTGGACAGATGAACTTTGTTGCCCTTGGTCTCAATCAATTTTCTCTCATTGCTGGAACAAATACCTGGCACTCAAAATGAAGGAAGGAAAGGTTAATTCAGCTCACAGTTACTAGAGGTTTCAGTCTGTACTTAGCTGGCTGCAAGGCAGAGGGGAACATGGCAGAAAGCAGCAGTTCATGGCAGTGGAACAGCAACAATGGCAACAGAAAGAGGAAGTCTCACTTTTATATTAAATTTAGGCTCCATGCCTCAGGCTGGGTGTAGCACTCACATTCATAATACCTGCAGTACTCAGACCCATAATACCAGTCTTGGATCACCTATAATCCCAGTGAATCATGAGTTAATCTCAAACTCTAGTGCCCCTACCCCATGACTGCATGAGACTTTTGGGGGACAACTAGACACAAACCATAACACCTTGTCTTTATCTTAGAGAGTCAGAGGAATAGGTGGAGAGGCTTGTCCTGGTGGTTCAATTTTTCAGACTCATATAAAGATCTAATTTGACTCACTGTCACAAAAGTGGAGTGGCTCTGTGACGATGCAGTTAGACCTAAGCTTGGTGGACAGTTGTAACACTGGATCCAACTCTGTGCTTCTGAAGCTATAGCCTGAAGGGAGAGGACACGAATATAGGAGAAGAGAGAGACAGAGACAAAGACAGAGAGATTGAAAGATAGGGGGAGAGAGAGAGAGAGAGAGAGAGAGAGAGAGAGAGAGAGAGAAATGGATAGAGAGACAAGAAGAGAGACACAGAAAGACAGAGAGACAGAGAAACAGGCTGACAAAGAACATGAAAAGGCACTCAGACACTGAGATTATAAAGAGACATGGAGAGCAGTGGCCCCTCAGAGAGACACAGAAGTTCAAGACAGCCTTTACACAGCTGTGTCTGCTGTGTGCATATCACCTCACATTATTTCTTCCCACATGTGCCACACCTGCCTCTAAGTCTCAACAACTGTATCTTTATTATTGTCTCTGGCTATTCCTCTTTCCATTTCTGTGTCTGTGTCTACTCCACAAGAGGAGAAATGAGGAAGAAAGACAGGGAATTTCTGCAGGTCATAGAGGCAGAGCTCATAGGGCAAAGGATGAGCTGTGATCTATGTCTGTCACTTTGGGCAAAAATTGACTCTCAATAGGCCTAGATGAAACTTCAAATTATAAATTTACTAGAAGAAACAGGATGAAATCTGTGCTTGGAGATGGGCAAAGACAATTAAGTTTGTAATGCATGAAAATAATAATAATAAATTAAATTTAATAAAAATTAAAAGGTGTAGATCCTTAAAATATACTATACAGATAATAAAAAGACAAGGTAGAGACTAGCACAAAACATCTGAAAATCATATGCCTAGAAAAGGACTTGAATTTAAGACATATAATTGTCAACAG
>PVKN010044471.1:0-10085 GCA_004027915.1 Capromys pilorides
AAAAAAAAAAAAAAAAAAAAAAAAAAAAAAAAAAAAAAAAAAAAAAAAAAAAAAAATTAGAGGGGATATTACAGTGCCAGAAATTCTCCATTTGGACATAATGGCAAAGATTCAAACCAAACCAATCCATGCAGATGGGACAGGAAGCTGAGTGGACCTCCATAGCATTCAGGTGCTTTGAGGGAAGGGATTTAATTCTTGTCCAAATAAGTTCTTTCTTTCTGTTACTTTCTCTCCCAGTCCACAAATGCTAGATGATCACCCTAAGGTAAAAAAGGCTGGATGAAAGTTGGTACTATGCATTGTTTAAAGGAGTAATGAAGCACCACAAACAAAAAGAGATTTGTCAGGGACTTAATGAGAGCGTTTGGAATTTGGTTTCCTGAATTCCCTCTATCTTCAAGTTAAAAATAACTTATAGGATTGTAGCACTTGGGAGATGGAAAAGATGTTACAATAAAGATGATAGCAGAAACTAGAAAGGATGGCATTGTGCAGGAAAGGATATTTGGAAGAATAGAAACCAACAGCACATCATTCTTTAGAATTTAGGGTTAGCTGGGAGAAAGCATCTAAGATAACAGACAAGAGAAAAGTAGCAGATGAGGGAAGACAAGGAAACAGTTAAGGCTGTGCACACACACGAATGTAAAACTTACCATAATGCATAGATGGCTTGATCAAAGAAATGCACAAACATTAATCTCCATTCATTAAATTGCTAGCATTTATTTATCAGAAAGACTGACAAGCCTACGCTTGAAGTGAACCTTTCATGCAGTATTCTTTCTAAGTCTGGTTATCTGTTTTCTTAACATCCAAAATTAAAACTTGATTGAGGTTTCTTCAGGAAACAGAGCTGCGATAGTTGGTAGTTAGATACAGTTAAAGCTTTAGGAGAACCAGTTAGCAACTCATGCAAGGCAGTCTGGGATCTCTTATTTTGGACTAACACTATGCCTCCTCTTTACTAAGACTAGCTTTCCAAATATTCCATCAATACCTACCACTATCAGTAAGTTAAACTTGAGAGAAAAGAAGTCTGTATAGCATGATTAGAGCTTCATCAAATCTAAGTTTATTCTACAAATTTCTAATACTTGAAAATGTACCTTGGGCCATTGGGACAGTTTGTTTTGTAAAATCTTTCATTCTCAGGCATACTGGGTCAGGAGGTGTCAGTACTTATGAGGATCCTCTTAGTTAGATCAAATCCTCAGACAGCCTTTCCCAGGATGTTGGGGAATTTACATGCAAGGAAAACAGAAATCAGCAGAATGTACTGGAGCTAAAAATATGAAAATGAAAGGGGGTCATAAAATCTACTCATATGGCTCCAGAGAAGCATATTTGACTAAGAAGGGGAAATGTTGGGGCTGTTGAGATCTTGCTCCTGTATTAATGTTAAACTGTTAGCATATGGTTAGTAAATGTTTAAGTTAAATTATCAAAAGTTACTTTAGGGATGGATTTTGACTGTTGAAGACTAGAGTTACACAGGCGGACACATTCAGGACTCATGCTTTTGATGGTTCTTTTCTTCTGAAATCACTAATTACCATAGAGGTTTTCATGAAGAAATCTCTTTTGTGTTAAATTTATTTTGTGTTAATGTAGCTCAGTAAAGGAGCAAAGCAGGGTAACATTTTGAAATAATATCCAAAGCATCTATCTTCTAAGAAAGTTCTATGCTTCCTTGCTTGAACCATCATCCAATTAAGATTCTTCAAAGCAGCTTAAGTTGATTACAATAGATAAGATAGATGAAGTTGGACATTGCCTAGAAAATGATTTTGAAGAGTCAATATTCACCTTTGGGTTTCAAACAATGTGTCTTGTTGAACTCTCTGGAAACAGATACAGAGATAGAATTCAGCATGTGAGAGGTGTGTTAGAGACTCAGAAACAGAAGCGGAGTACAGAACAAAAGTGGGTTGGGGTAACAGAAATCCAAAGGATCACACAGGTTACATGATGGCAAGAGTCTCCAAGCTGTGTGCAAGCTGAGGCTGTTCCAGAACTTCAGGTAAAGCTGCAAGTCTCACCCTGAAGGAGAGCCTGGCCATTCATACTTGAATTTATATGCTAGATCCACTGCAGATTTTCAAAATATCAACTGCTGATTTTCCAACTATACCTTGAAGTTAAAGAGAGACAATTTCTTTTTTTTTTTTTTTTTTATATGTATTTAGTACAGAGTCTGTAGGGTCTCACTACACAGATCGGACTAGTAGTGATCCTCCTCTTTTCAGCCTGCCAAGTACTGAGATTACAGGTGCTTGTCACCACCCCAGAAGAGAGAAAATTTCTTTGATATTCTAAAAGGGGGAGCTGATTGTGGTGGCACATGCCTAAAATCCCAGCACTTGGGAGAGTGAGGCAGGAGGATCAGTACAAGTTTGAGACCAGCCTGGGCTACAAAAATGAGCTCAAGGCCAGCTTGAAGAACTTCATAATGAGACCCTGTATCAAAAAGACAAACAAGATAAATAAAAGTAAAAATAGAAAATAAAAGTGGAAATTTACACATCAATTATCTAAAATTAGAGTGTTATTTTAACACAATCCAATAGGGAAGAAAGAATTGAGACTGAATTAAAGGAGTTTACCACACAGTGAAAAAAATCCTTTGAATTCTGGTGAATATAGATGAAATATATGACGACAGGAAAACAGGATGAAAATCATTCACCATGCAGCTCAGAACTTTCAGAAAACCCTCACAATCTCAGTGGTGGTACTGTTTCTTGACAAATCGTAGAGACTCTGGGGATATCTTGCTTTTTAGCACCTGCATACAGGAGGTTCATAAGGGCTGGATAAAAGAAATGGGCCCATGATCTTCCTGACAGGGAGACACATGCCCTAACATCTGTGATGAAGGCAGGTGACGCTTGTTCCTTCTGAGAACAGGATATCAGAAGTATGAGATACAGTGAATTTCAGTTCACTTGGGAGTAAGAAAATCATCAGCACAAATCGGGGAAAAACTGATAACAATCCAGCTCATTAATAAAGTGTTAAAAGATTAGGAGCACTTGCATTCCTTGGTGAATTTGCCACAAGAACTCTATATATGCAAGGACCAAGTTATAAAATCTGGACTCTGCTACAAAACAAAGGACTTACAAAATCACACACTGAGGGCCAGAGGCAAAGGGTGAGCCAAACCACAATGACCAGATAACGTCCCCAGAGTACCATGAGGATATGTCCACATTGTCCACAGGGCACATGACATATCAACTCCCAGACACCTCCTCAGTGACAAGACAAGATGAAGGATAGGACAGGAGCAGTCTTAGGAAGAACAAATTCAGAAAGATGTAAGACTTACCTGGAAAAGGTAAGTCACATTAAAAATATCCTACATAATATTATCTAAATATTTTCAGGTGGGTGAATGATAGGTTTGGATTGTCCAAAATGGTAGTCACTAGTTACACATGGCTAGAAAAATTAATTCATGTTAGACTGAAGTTAAATAATTGAAGTTAACTAAAATTAAAGTTAAATAAAATTTAAAACTCATTTTCTCTTTTGTTCCAGTAACGTTTTCAGGGTTTCATGGTGACATAACTTCATGGGTTCATTACTGGATAATTTAAATATGAAACTTGCTTTCACCATAGAATGTCTATTGACTCTTGCAGGTTGAGAGAAATCAGTCACTGAAATATTTCTACTTTATAGAAATATTTGAACAATTCTTTAATCCTGTATTGGCTGAAAGAACAAAGAAAATGGAGTAATTTCTAGTAAATCCAAATTTGTCTTTCGCAATGAACACATCATACTCCAGTTGATCACAAAACTTTAGCTTTCATTAAGTATATTCTTCCCTGAATATCACACATTTATACAGATCCTAGTTGAATCATACTTTTGATGCAAGTCTCTATAGCTATGGTCCAACATTCAAGGTGGTAGTGTTTAAGTGCATGTCAGAAACCACTCACTTAGGATAACATTTTGGAGAGTTTTCTAGAATGCACTATGTAGGCTGAATTTCATTTCCTTTCATAATTAACACTCCTTTTGTGTACATATACTAGCTTCAATTATTTTATTACCTAGTGATAGTCATTTTAATCAATTTTGCTTTAGCTACAGGAAATGGTATATACATGAACACACGTACAGGTATTCATTTGAATCTAGAAATGAGATTGTTAGGATATATGGTAATTATGTGTTTCATTTTTGGAGGAATCATAGAACTGTTCATAATCGCTGCATCAGTTTTTAAACACAACATTCTAAGAGTGCCTCTCTTTCTCACACAAACATTTGTTTTGTTTCCAAATGGTAGCTTTCCTTAAGGGTAGGATGTGATAGTAATTTGTACTTTCCTAATCACTGATAATGTTAACCTTATTTTCTTTTTATACCTGGAATCAAACTCAACATTTTGTTCTTTCCACGCTGGTGCTGCTGCTGAGCTCTCTCTCCAGCCCTATTTTTCCATATGCTTTTATTGCCCATTTCTACATTTGGTCTTAGCCAAAAGGCCAAGAAGCGATATTGCCCATTTCTATAACTTCTTTAAAAAAATGTAGGGAGATCTAAAGCTCTGATTTACCATGGGAAAAAAATTAAGAAATAGCTTAAGGAAAATGTTTGTGATTGCATAACAATGGAAATTATTATCAAACACTGATCCTTATTACCAACGAAATGTATATGTGGAAGTTTTCACATATTATTTCACTTCCTCTTTATAATATGTTAGATAATGATATGACTGTTGCTATGATCTGAGTATTTTCCTCTTCAAAATTCAGATGTTGAAATTCTAAACTATCACTAATGGCATCAGAAAGAAGAGACTTCAGCAAGTGATCAAGTGCTGGGTTGTCGAAGAGGGAATCTTCACGCTGTCTTCTTGATGGGCTTGGAAGCCACTGAGAGATTAGTAGAGCCCACTTATGGGGGTGTGTTGGTGGGATGTGGAGGGGTGCACTTGTGACAGAGATCTAGTCCCTGGCATTTCCTTCACTAGTGCTGTTTTTCTAGTCTTTTTATGACTCAAAATGAATTAAGTCTTTGTACTCTCACACCTCCTTACACTATAACATTTCTGGTACAGCGAAAGCCAACCATTGACCAAACTTCCTAAAAGCTAACCACGAGCAAACTTAATCCTCAGCTCCTCCAAGTAGTGGGTATTGGTACTGAGTCTCAGCAGGAGGAAGAGGACTTGTACATGAACACCACAAAGGGGTCACTGTGCTTTTTCTCTTCCTCTGCATCAGAACACAGCAAGAAGACACCATCTGTGAAGAGAGCCCTTACTAGAAACCATGTCGGCTTGAGAAAAATAGATTTCCAGTGTTCATAAGTTAGCTACTTCATGGCATTTTGCTATAGTAGGCTTAATGGAATTTAAAAGTGCATATTTTACGTTGCTTACTTTATTAAGGCAGAGTACAGAAATTTGGGTTAGTTTTCCGACTGTGACACTCATTCTAAAAGGAATCTTTATATTTTTAAACTATAGGTAAGCATGCTATTGCCCAGATGTAGAGGCGGGTCACTCCCTGTCCTTCATAATTTTTTTTTTTTTAAATCAGGGCTAAGTAAATTCCCAGAGGTGACAATTCCTGTTGATCTTTCACCAAATGTTCCTATTTTCATATAGGATATTAGGCACCATATAACATTTTCAAGGTCTTTCTGTCAAAATAATGTCTAAATGATTCACCAATTTTATGAAATTACCTTATTGCCTTTTATCTGATGACTTTATATAAGCTTTACATTAAAACTCCTTCACGTGTTTTCTTGCAGGTGAGCATTCTAATTTTTTTTATATTAGCTATTATGAAAAATATAGATTTTGAATGTTTCTGTTCATGCCTTTCAATAAATATTATATGACAGTGTCACAGACATACTCCTATTTATTGCAGCACAATTCATAATCGCTTTGTCATGAAGCAACCTGTATGTCCTGTGAATATGGACATATGAGTAGTTAGGGAAAATGCAGCCCGTACACATGAGGGGGTATGATTGTGGTGCAAAGAAAGATAAACCTCGTCATTTGTGTGAAAATCAATGTGCACTTTGAGGCCATAATGCTAAGGGAAATAGCAGATACACCAGCTTAAATACTTTATTGGTTTTCTTATATGGGAAAGACAAACTACAGATAAAAAGCAAAATAAATATAGATGATAGGAAGAAGGAAGATAGATCTTTGTCAAATAAGAAGAGGATCATTGGGTGGAGGGAGGAGGAACAAATGCACAGAGAAGAGAAGGGGGAATTAATATGGCCATGTACAAAAGAAAAATTCCCTATTGGACCTGAAAAATTCACAGCAGTATATTGTAGGAATATTTCTTTCTCTGTGCTACATTCTTCATTATTTTGATTTTACCTCAAATGTAAAAGTATTTTTCTGGGGGTAGTATAGTCTTCTTTCTTTCTTTCTTTCTTCTTTCTTTCTTTCTTTCTTTCTTTCTTTCTTTCTTTCTTTCTTTCTTTCTGTGGGACTGGGGTTTGAACTCACAACCTTGCACTTGCCAGGCAGGCACTTGTGCCACAGTGCTATCTCCCTGGTCCCTTGGTATATATAGTTTTCTATTTAGGAATTTTGAATCTCAAAATTTTGAAAAGCTTTTATACATCAGAAGAAATCACCAACAGAGTAAAAGGAAAATCCATGAATTTTGAAAAAAAAAAAAAAAAAAAAAAAAACTTTAGCCGACTTTTCCTCTGATGAAGGAGTTCTAAGTAGAACATAAAAAACATTTTAAAAATCAGGTCACCAAAATTCAAAGACTGAATCCAAAAATGAACATCTGAAATTAATATGCACTGCTCAAGCAGAAGAAATATAAATGCCAAATAAATATATGATAAATGTTCAACATCATTGATCTTTCAAGAAAAGCAAATTAAAAAATGCTGCAATTTCATCTCACTTGAGAATGGCCAACCAAAAACTAATGCTGGACAGGCTGTGTGGAAAAAGGAACCATTCTCCATTGCTAGTGGGAGTGTAGATCGGTACAACCACTGTGGAAACCAGTGCAGAGATTCCTTATGAATTTAGAATTCAAAAACCTATTCAAGCCAGCTAGTCCCCTCTTGGGTATTTCTCCATTTGAAAATTGTGCTATTGATTTCTGCTGGCCCACAGAAAAGAGAAGTTAGGGAGACTGGAGGCAGCAAGATGGCACTGACTCAGGGCACCTGAAGGAAAATCTGTTATTGCTATGACAGGAATGTTGGGTATTACTATTGTGGACAAGGCCATCCAAGGAAGACTCACCAAGTCTGCAAGACTCACAATTTGTTGCTCAACTATGGCCTCTACTGAAAGGTGGAAATCTCTCACCCTTACAAAGTCAATGCTGAGGAGATGACCAAGTACCACAGTGATGACTACATTAAGTTATTGTGCTCCATCCACCCAGATGTGTCTGAGTACAGCAAGCAGATGCAGATATTCAACACTAGTGAAGACTGTCCAATATTTGATGGCCTGCTTGAGTTCTGTCAGTTGTCCACTGATGGCTCTGTAACAAGTGCTGTAAAACATAATAAGCAGCAGATGAACATTGCTGTGAATTGGGCTGGGGGCCTGCACCATGCAAAGAAGTCTGAGCCATCTGGCTTCTGTTATGTCAGTGATATCATCTTGGCCATCCTGGAACTGCTAAAGTATCACCAGAGAGTGCTGTATATTGACACTGATGTTCACCACGGCGGTGGCATGGAAGAGGTCTTCTATAACATAAATCGGGTCATGATTGTGTCCTTCCATAAATATGGAGAGTACTTCCTAGAAACTGGGGACCTATGGGATATTCATGCTGACAAAGGCAAGTATTATGCAATTAATTACCCACTCCAAGATAGGATTGATTATGAGTCCTATGAGGCTATTCTCAAGCTGATCATTTCCAATGTAATGGAGATGTTCTAGGCTAGTGTTGTGGTCTTACAGTGGCTCACACTCCCTCTCTGAGGATTGGCTGGGTTGCTTTAATCTAACCATCAAAAGGCATGCCAAGTGTGTGGAATTTGTCAGAAGCTTCAACCAGCCTATGCTGATCTTGGGAGGAGGTGGTTACATCACTTGTGATATTGCCCGATGCTGGACATATGAATCAGCTGTGGATTTAGCCACAGAGATCCCTAATGAACTTCCCTACAATGACTACTTCGAATACTTTGGACCAGATTTCAAGCTTCACATCAGTCCTTCCAATATGGCTACCCTCTGATGCGGATGAGGAGGGTGAAGGTGGCCACAAGAACTCTTCCAACTTCAAGAAAGCCAAAAGGGTCAAAACAGAAGATGAGCAAGAGAAAGAACCGGAAGAGAAGAAAGAGGTGACAGAAGAGAAGATCAAGGAGAAGACCAAGGAGGAGAAGCCAGAAACCAAAGGTCAAAGAGGAGGTCAAGTTGGCCTAAGCAGCTCTCTCCAGCTAAGGTTTCTTGCCATGTTCTCTACTTTTTTCCCCTCTGACCTTTCAGATTTTATATTTTCTAGTTCGCTGTATATTCATATTAAAATATATTAAATATAAATGTCCCCAGGGACTAGAGAGGACCCAGGACTCTTGAGTGCAGGGTGGCTATGCTGGGGAAACATTTCTAGCAGCGATCACGCTCCCCCTCTCTCCAAGTCTTAGTTTTAAGTCCTGAAGGGTACAGATCTGGATGGAAGCGATGCAGCTGAAAGATGATATCCTGGATGCTGAGGGCCTTTTTAGCCTTAAGTGTTCTGGAAGGGATGGCTGCAACTCCAGGGGCTCCTATTCTTTGGGATGCTACAATAACATCTTCCATTTTTAAGACTGGTTCTCTTCTCACACCTTCACACTGGCCCCAAAAGAGCTAAGCAGCTCACACTGCCTGTCTTCCTCAGTTCTGCAGGTGGAGGTTGGGAGCCTAGCTTCGTTTTTTCTCACATACTTTCTTTTCTTGTGAGACTCTTTGTAATAAAATGGCACACTTCTATAAAAAAGAGAGAGAAATTAATGCTTAAACATTTTTTCTCTTCTTTTCAACATTTTGACTACTTTGTATGCTTATAACTGCTAATCTGAACACCTAATCTACAGACAACTATAAGCAGTATAACAACCATTGTCGAATTCCAATCATTTTGCTTAGTGGAATTCTGTATCATTTCTATTTTTTTCTATTCTTTATTTTCTTATAAAGATAAAATAAAACATTTAATGATGGTAAAACATGTGTCCATTTTCTTATATGATAATAATTTAGCTGAATTGTTCTTCTCAAGGTGGAATGCCATAGCACTGCATTATTTGCTGTTAATCAGATTAAAAGTAACATAAATCAGATAATACCAACGTGTACTTCCCAGAACCACATGAGATTTTCAACTTACTCTCTCAATTAGACAATACAACGTATACAAGTTTATGCTTTCCAAAGTTAATAACTCTATCACTAAACACAGCCATTAGTTTAAGAATCCTATAGCTAAGATTTGGCATTGGATGTATTTCAAGCTTACACATAAGTAAGAATCATCATTGACCTCCAACTTTCCCCAATAGATCTGTTTTTCACACATGTACCTTGCTGCTGACACAGCCTTTGGTCTAGTAGTGGCTGAAGTTTTCAGGGTTCACTTTTCACCCCTCCTTTCCTAATTTACTGCATAGCATCTCATCCATTTAAGGCATGTATTCTATATTGAAAGCTATGTTCCTAAGTTTAATATTCACATCATTTCTACTGTCCCTCCTTAGGCCAAGGAAGTATCACTGTATATCTCAAGTGCTGCAGCTCCTACTTTGTTACTGTGATTCCTCTGGTCTTGTCCCATTCTTTTGCTGCTACGGTCCCATAAAAAAAGTGCATCCAATCATATTTTTCCAACTACTTAAATCCTTTTCTTGCCTTCTTACTTGGAATGAAACCCAACATTTTGGAGCCCCCAGAACCCTAATCATTCTTTGCAATGCCAGCATACATCCTGGACTCCCTCACTGGAGTCTGAAAGGATTGGATTTGTTTCACTGGAACAGAGTTTAACCTGCTGAGTCACTGTTTAGTTTTCAGTTCCCTGTAGGAAACATACTTCATGCTA
>PVKN010044473.1:0-10113 GCA_004027915.1 Capromys pilorides
CTGTTTCAGTGAGAGCAGAATGAGTCCTGCGAAGCACTTCCTCTTCCTGTGTTCTCACTGGATGGGTCACTGTGTCCCCTGTGTCCCTTGGAACACATTGCAGTAGACGCCTGCACCCAGCATACGCCTCTCTCTAGCTAAGGGGACATCTCCTGGTCCCCAGAACCCTAGGGGACGCGCGTCTCCCTCACAGGGCTACACGTCCCTCCCTGGGCAAACCTGGGCTCCGCCTTGCGCTGTGCTGCGCCTGCCCTGTGCCACCCACTCCTCACTGTGTCCCAAGCTTTCTGCGTCCACCTTTTGTCTTGGTGGCTTTGCACACCCCTAGAGGAAGTAGCCAGGGCCTCTGAGCTCCCACCTTGAGTCTTTAAGGGCATCGGTGCCCGGGGAAGCTCGCCCTGCAGCACCTAACTGGCGACGTGCGAGACAAAGAGGCGAGAGGTCACCTCAGTCTCTCTGCAAGCACTTCACCACAGTGAGGCCTTTGTGCTGAAAAGGGGAACAGGAATGAAAACAGGACAGAAGCACAAACATGCCAGGCGGGCTGGCATACACCTGCGACCCCAGCACCCAGGAGGCTGAGGCGGGAGGATCACTGGGAGCTGGCAAGTTTGAGGCCAGCCTGGGCTCTGTAAAGAGACCTCGTCTCCAAGAAGAAAATTAGAAGGCAGAGGAGGACTTCATAGTGGCAGAAAGCCCAGATCTTGATGTGTCTGTACCCGTTCTACTCAGGACAAAAACCCCTGGCCTTGTGTGTGGCTTCCAAGCCCCCAAAATTTGGCTCATATGTCTGAGGATGAAGACCCCAAACATTAGTTTATGACAGTAGAAACATAAAATATCTTGTTGGCAATTTATATGGATTATATGTTGAACTAATGATTTGGAGATATAAAGTTAAATAAAATGTACTGTTAAAATAAGTTTACCCACTGCCTTTTTCATTTTCCATGTGGCACTGGACTCACTACCTGCTTGGCCTTCTCTGTCCCTGGACAGAGCACCAACCCAGAGGACCAGGCAGGTCATCAAGCAGGCCACAGTTGGGCACCCAGTTTCCTAGCCTGGCAGCCCACGTGACATCCGAGCAAACAGGGGAGGGTCAAAGGTACTGGTAAGGAATGTCAAGCCAGGCGTGGTGCACACGCCTGGGATCCCAGCACTTGGGGCTGAGGCAGGAGGATCACTGTGAGCTTGAGGCCAGCAGTGTTCACAGAGCTGTCAGGGCCAGGCTGAGCTGCAGAGTGAGGCCCTGTCTCAAAAAAAAGTCTCAGTAAAGGACATCCAAGGTTCAACTGCCATAAATACAGAGCACTGAAATCAGAAAAGGGCCTGAGAAGGGACAGCACCAAGCTGGCCCAGCCTGACAATAATTTCCACAGAAATAATTAACTTTTTCTAAAATACACCAGAAACTAAAAGCACAGTCCCCCGTGGGAAGGTATGACAGGAAGTTGAAGCCCCACTGTCTTGTACTGACCTGGCCAAGTCGGAATATTCCATCCAGAAGTTCTGACGACAACGCCAGGGGTCTTAGCAGCGGAGCCCTGAGTGGCCGCAGCGTAAGCTCAATGCTTTCATCTCAAGAGCGTGGAGAAGCAGCTACCCTGGACACAGCGGTGGGCTGGGCTGAGGCAGGAGGAGGCCAACAGGGCTCTGCATGTGGGCCTGGGCTGCCGCCTGGAGGACACCCCAGAGGGGGCCGCCCTGCTGGCCCTGTCCTGAGTTCGGGCGGCCAGGGAGGCATGCGTCAGTGATGGGAGAGAACTTCTGCTTCTGGGTGAGGTCTAGGGAGAGCTTCACACCTCCAAGTCCAAGGCTAGAAATTGAACCCAGCTGCTCCCCTCCCGGGCCTCAACCCTAAAGAGCAAAGGACGTCACCCTGCAGGGACCATCACATCTGAGTTAGAGCAGCACGGTGCCTGAGAGCAAAGCCTCAGAAGCTGCCTCCACATCCACACACAGATGAGGGGATATAGATAATGGCATTCACACACAGTGGAGGACTACTCCGCCCTGAGGAGGGGTGAGCTCGAGCCGGCTGTAGGGAAATGAGCGCACTCCGGACCACAGCACCCACTGAGACGGAGGAGCGCCTGAGGTTCAACATCACGCGGTTTCTCTCCATGAAAAACCCAAAGTACAAATACAGAGCACAACAGGCCACAGGATGTGGGAAGCTGGGGCTTTCTCCAAGAGAAGGGGACCACGGAATGGGGGGGAGAAGCATGAAGATGTCGGTGCTGGGCCAGCTCCCCAGGAGGGGCACAGCCTCTGTGTGCCACGCACATGCCCTGATAGGAACCCCTGCCCCAGTGTCCACAGTCGGGAGGCTTTGTGCAGGCCGCACCTTCTGTGACTGGCCAAACCCCCGGGCCGCTGGCGCCTGACCAGGGAGACCACGCAGCTCCTCAAGCTTGTGGGGAGGGAGCACCGGGCTGGTCCGTCACGGCTCTGCAGTTGAGCTCCGCCCCGCTTGCCCGTGGAGCCCTGGATGCCCTGTGTGCAGCCCCAGTCCC
This sequence comes from Capromys pilorides, assembly GCA_004027915.1. NCBI lineage: Eukaryota > Metazoa > Chordata > Mammalia > Rodentia > Capromyidae > Capromys > Capromys pilorides. The sequence goes on from PVKN010044473.1 coordinate 2,520, forward strand.
TGGCCACCTGCAGTCGCAGGCCATGGACACACCAGCCCCCACACATCTCTTTTGCTATGAGTCCCAAGTCGAGCATCCGGGTCCTCAGGCCTGGGGCGTCGGTCAGTGCAGAGCGGAGCAGGAGCGGTGCAGGGCTCCAAGCGCTGAACGGCACGAGTGCACCCAGCCGCACGGTACCGTGAGGAGGCCAAGCAGCAGCCAGCATCAGGCAGGTCCCAGAGACAGAGGCATTCAAGGTCCCAACTGTCTCCGTCCTGGGCTGTGCCCACTGTCGGGCCAGGGGTCTCATCATGCAGGGGCAGTGTGTCACCTCTTACGACACCGTGGCTCCCTGGGGCAGGCATCAGGGCCCCTCAGGAGGAAGGTGGGGGGTGTGGGGACCACACATGGCCGGAACTGCAGGAAGGAGGCAGTGGGAGGACACAGTCGGCCTCCCGTGGTGACTCTGCCCAGCGGTCTCCAGAGCCCACTCACTAGCACAGGACCGGGGCATCCCGGAGCCCCAGCAGCCCGGGCTGGGGAGGCTGTGTGTGCTGCTGAGCTGGGAGCAGCAGGGCCGGGCTGGTCCTGCATCGGCCCCCAAGGGTCCTGCACTCTGCCCTAAGGAGGGCGGGCTTGAGTCAGGTGCAGGAAGGTGGGTGCACCTTGGACCATGGCATTCAGCGAAATCAGCCGGCACCCGAAAGCACAGCACCCAGCGAGCTGAGCCTACCAGGGCCAAGGCACAGCTGTGGCTCAGGGCAGCCGCGGCGCCGTCACAGCACACCGAGAGCGTCACCGTGGCCACTGGCTGCTATTTTAGCAGATGGCAGCCCTTGCCGTCTGTTTTTTGTTAGAGAGTAACACATCCTCCGAGTCTCCTTATACGATACTCAGTGGAAACCAACTTACTCTCTTCAGCTCTGCTCTATTCTGCAAATTCCCTTCAAGAAGCATGCTATACTTCTACATTTAAAAACTTCTAAACCATAATTCATGGCAGAAAGAGCAGCCCTGGCCCAGAGAGCGCAGCCACCGGCCGCCCGGGAGCCCTGCTGGCCAGCACAGATGCCGTGTATGCCTCGGGCAGCCGCCTGGCTTCCCCCGCGGGAGCACAGTGGTCCAGGCGGGTCTCTCCACATGCACACCGCATGGCATGGGTCTGTGCCAGGCTAGGAGGGCAAGGGGCATTTGGTGGCCCTGAGGAGACAGCGCAGGTGACATTCCTCCTGCGCCCCCCCTGAGGTGAAGGGTCAGAGTGGGGAGGGGGGTCAGAACAAGAGAAAGGCCTGTAGGCAGGCAGGCAGGGGGTAAGGGAAAGGACAACCAAAATCTGCACCCAGGACACAAGGATCCCCATGGCCCTCCACCCCCGTGCTCCTGCGTCTGCTTCATTCCGCTTCCCCTGGGCCACCACGGCTCAAGCCCCGTGAAGATGTTCCAATCCATAACATAGCTTGTGTGATACAGGGGCAGCATCCGGATCTCAAAGAGCAGCTTGAGAGCTGGGTACGGTGGCGCGCTGCATGGGTCGCTGTGAGTTCGAGGCCAGCCTGGGCTACAGAGTGCGTTCAAGGCTGTTCTGAACTGCACAGAGAAGCTATCTCTAAAAAGCAAAAAAGTAAAACAAATAAATCAAACTCATCTTGGGGTCCCTGCTCCACACGGCACCCTGGTATTTTCATCTTCTGGACACAGGGAGGCCGGCCCAGGAGGAAGAGCACAGCCCCCCAGTTTCCTTCTGGGGGCTCCTATTCAGGGCACCGTGCACCCTGAAAACTTAAGGCTCCCACGCACAGACGCCAGCTGGAAGACTCCCGGGAGCTGCCCTCCGAGCTCCCAGACTCCCTTGCCCTCACAGCACCCCGTGCTCCAAGGGACTCCAGCTGCAAGGGTGCTGCCTACGGGAGCCTCGCTGTGAGAGGCACAGTACCGGGGAGGAACCGGGGCGCGAAGCTGCACCCCAACCCTTTGTGTTGCTTTGCTCTGGTTTTACTTTTGAGACCGGATCCCACAAGTGGCCCAGCCTGGCCTCACACTCAGGAGCCCTGGGCCTCAGGCTGCCCAGGGGCTGAGCTCATAGGCTGGTGCCACCTCCCTTTTGTACCTGTCTTCCTTGATAGGCCACTTGATCACCGACGGGCACTGCTCTGGAAAAGGGAGCGTGCTCACTGATTCCTGCGGCTGGGCTTTTTTTTTTTTTGTACCAGGAATCAGACTCAGGGCCTCACATTTGCCAGTGTGCTATTAAGCTACATCCCCGATCCCAGGGCCACACCTGGGTTTTGAAGTGAAGTTGACTACTTCCTAGAGCACCTCTTAGCTCTGTTGCTGAGCACACACACCGCCTTTCACCTGACTTGGACCCGCACAACGCCGTGGGCTGGGAGCAGTCTGGCCGCCCACTCTGTGGGGCTGCCCAGGCCAACGCCCCCCACACAGGAAGTGCCGCTGCTAGTTCTTACTTTGGGGAAGGGACCAGGGCTTGGGGGCACCAGGCACAGGAGGAGCCACCAGTCTGCTGTCCCTGGGTGGTCACTGCCAGCCTTCAGCTCCATGCAGAGCCTGAGGGTGGTGTGGGAGAGTGCGTGCGCCTGTGCACGCATACACACACGCACACACACACACACACACACACACACACACACACCATGGCTTCCTGTGGGACCAGGCTGAGCGGCCGGCCTGGGATTTCTGGCGCTTTCCTGTGGGGTGCTGGCTGCTCTGACCCTCCCCGCAGTTTGGTGTGGACTTCAAGGGCTCCATCCCCAGCGGGGAACATTTTTACCCCAGGAGCCTATTCACAGCAGCAGCCCTGGCAGGGAAGGTTCCAGAAGATTCGATTACACAAATACCTCTGCTAGGTGCAGGCCTGGCTTGGCGACCTGGGGCGAGAGAATGTGCAGGCGGCTGATTAAACCCGAAGGCACTTCCTGCACCGGCCCGGGGCTGCTTCGACTGGGAAATGAGTTCCTCCTTTTTGGGTTGCCTGGAAACTTGGTTTAATTAGGACCAGGAGGGTTTAAGCTACTGCAGCTGCCTCTGCTCTCCCCAGGCAGGGAGGGACTCTGCGTGTGTGTGTGTGTGTGTGTGTGTGTGTGTGTGTATGCATGCATGTACATCCCTATGCCTGTATATTAGTGCATGTGTGCTATATTGGTGTGTACACATCTGTGTATATGTGTGTGTGTGCATGTGCATCTGGCATGTGGCTCACAGCCACCTGGGGGAGGCGACCGTGTCCTGAGGCACAGAGGACCCCTCTTCTACTGCCTTGACCACACCGACATTCTGCTCACCTCAGCAAGGCGCATGTGGCCCACAGCTCGTGAGCTGCAGTGGGGGTGTGGGGTCCCCCTGCTCTCCACCACCTGGGTCTCGGGAAGGCTTCTGCTGTTCCCAAGCCGGCCCAGGGAGGCTGCCGCTGCCGCCACCAGCGTCTCCCGCTCAGGACGCTGGGAAGCAGCCCGAGTCGCCCCTGACCTGTGCTCTCCGCTTTCTTCTCCTGGGCAGAGCTGGGCGACCGAAGGTGCCACAACCTCACCGCTCCGCTGACCTCCGTATTTAACTCACCTCACCATGGCTACTTGACTCTCCCGTCTGCGGATCTGAAAAGCGGAGACAGAAGAGTTTCCTACGTGTTTATGTCCAGTCTCAGTCTTGCACACACGTGCGGTGGTCAGTGAACCCCACCAGTGAGCGTGGCTCTCCAGCAGGGCTGGAGGGGCTCTTGCACCATGCACACCTGGCCTCTGCTCCATCCCTTCCCACCCAGGGCAGAGCCGAAGCTCTCTCCTTTCAGAGCTCGAGGAGCAGAACCCACACACAGGTCGCTTCTGGACCACCGTGGTCCAGGACGCACGCAGCAGGTCGCAGAAGGGGTCCAGGCCACATCTGCCCTGTGGGCCCTGCGAGTGGAGACACCGAGCCCCCACCTGGGCCCAGCTACCTCAGTGTGTTGCAGGAAAAGCCTGTAAGATTGGGGGTGAAGCTCATTCACGATTTAGCCAAGGGAGGAGGGCAGCGAGGCGGCCCCCCAGGCCGGAATGCCAAGTCCTGTTTGGCGCCAGGTCTGGGTGCCACTTTCTGTGCTCAGCAGGAGGAAGCTGGAGAAATGGATTTTCTTCTACAAGCCCTAACTGTGAAGATTCATCTTGGCCTCTGGGTCACCTGCCCTCGCTGCCCTTGCCGGCTGGTTCACAGATGCAGCAGCCTGGTGTCCACCTTCTTGTGCAAAGGGGCTTCACTGTGCGTGTGTATGTGCACATGCCTGTATGGGCACGTGAGGGCGTGTGCCTTGCGTGCGTGTATGTGAACATATGCGTGTCTGTGTGATCAGACCCACTTGTCCCCGTCTTAGAAGCACATCCCTGCAGCATTGAGCCTGCTCCAGCCGCCGCATGTGAGCTCACTGCCTCCGGAAGGCCCAGAGTCTCTGCAGCTGGGAAGCTCCCGAGAGCCCCAGCCTGGCTTGAGGAGGCCGGCATAGCCCTGTGCTGCGCCCAGGGGAGCAGCAGCCAGGCTGCCAGCCCCGAGAGGCCTCCTAGGAGTGCAGAGGGAGAGGAGAAGGCAGCAAGGCTTGGGTCTGTATGTATCGTGTTCTATGCCCCTAATAACACGGTGCCTTCGTGTGTTCAAAACTTAATGTTTATTTGCACAGACATCACACACACACACACATTCAAAACTCACTTTTCTTGAACAGAGTCCTTGTGAAGCAGGAGCACACCAGCAGAGACAGGCAGGAGGTTAGGGCTGGACGGAGGCGCAGCCCACGGGAGAATGTGCCCAAGGGCCCAGGGGCCCCAGCTACAGGCTGAGCCACGTGCAGGGAGGGCCAGAGGGACAGCGGCTCCTGAGCCTGGACCGGGACCCATCGGAACTCAGGCTCTCACCTCTCATTTAAACCCAGAGCAGTGTGCAGGAACCCTCAGGAGCTGCCGCCGATCTGTCTTGCATGTGGGCACAACCAGTCAAATCGTGCTGTCTTTTTTCTCTCTCTCTCTCTCTCTCTCTGGTTTATGTATTGGGACCGAGTTTTCCCGTACAGTTCAGGCTGGCCTCAAACTGTCCTCCTGCTGCTCCTGCCCAGTCCGACAGATCTTGCTTCTGATCCTTCCATTACACCTGGCATGGAGCCACATGCATTCTTAAGGGGCACAGCTCTGCCTGCCCCGAGGCCCCCCGGCCCGGGGGAAGCTGGGGTTCCAGGGCACTGCACAAGGGAGGCCAGCACAGGCCGCAGCCCCGGCCTCCTCGCCATGTCCACACTGCGCAGCCTCTGCCGTTCTGCATCTTGCTGCTGTCTTTGTTCCCCACGGCAGGGGCTGGTGAAGAAGCCCCAAGCCAGCATGTGGTGTCATTGCAGGGCCACCCTCCCCCCGCGAAGACGCTGTCTTTTAATTCCACTCTGTCTAGTACTGTGTAATTCTGAGTTTCCAAACATCGGTTTCTCCGTCTTTGGGTCACGGGGGTGCACTGTCCCCAGGAGAAGCTGGGGTGGCACCAGCGCTCGCCATGACTATGGGGATGGGGGAGCAGGCCAAGGCCGCCTCTCCACCTGGCAGCTCCAGACAGCTCGCTGGTCAGGCGCACACTCTGCCCCTTGTCAGTCCCAGGGACCCGGGATCGGTGCAGCTGTGCTGCGCTCCGAGCAGCATCCAGAGACTCGGGCTGCCCTCGCTCCTGCTGTGGGTGCACAGCCCCTCTCTGTCCCAGGCATCTGAGTCCACAAACCACCTCCCCTGAATCCCTCCGCCACCACACTGTGCTTGAGCTGTGGCCGAGGAGCTCTTACTGGACTCAGTCATGGCCCCCAAACAGATCGAGAGGAGCTGGCTGACGCGAGGCACCAGCTCCCAGCTACGAAGCGCTTCCTTTCAGCGCAAAGGTCGAGAGCAGTGGACGGAGGAGAGAGACCTGGGCAAGTGCGTGGTGGAACCCTTCCGCACTGTGGTGACGCTTCTATCCTACCCCTGTCGTTGCTGGCCTTTCTCATGCCTGGGTTATAAACTAAACCTAGATTGCGCCACCTTTAGTTAGGACGAGGGCCCGCCGAGAGGAACGGTGAGGCGCGGCTGTGGCTGTGGCTGCAGATGATCAACACACAGATCAGCAAACTGAGATGGGCAGGATCCCCGTTACAAGTGGCAAGACTGATAGGCTTGCAGTCTAGGCGAGGTGAAAGGGAAGCAAGCAGCAAGTCGGGCGGCTTCTGCAGAGCTGCGTGCGGTCTCCTAGAGCTGCCAGTCCTTGGTGCGCTCCCCTCTGGATTACCCCCGGCTTCCTCAACTGTGCAAGGCTGACTCAGGAGGGTGGCTGCCAGGGAGCCCCTGTGGACTCCGCTGCCTGAGCCGTCCCCTTGTGACTTCTCATGGATGCTCTGTTGATTCTCATCCACTAGAGAGCCCTACCTAATGCACATAGGTTCGTTTTGTAGGGAATGCGGAATGGATGGAGGGCTGAGCACCCTTCACGGGTGCAGAAGTCCCCCGGAGGTCCCGGAGCCCAGCCTCACACACACATGCGCGTGGGCCCAGCTGTGGTGCTCCAGGAGCCAGCGAGGGCCCCGGCATGCATGGCCCAGGGCTGGAGCCCATCAGGCAGTCTCAAGCCCACCTCAGTACCACAACCTTCTGCACTCGCCTTTCCCAGCATCTCTAGTTCAGACCTGCCGCTTGCTGTCTCCAGGAAAAACGTCCTTCCTGCCATTCAGTGCAGGAGGGAAGGAGCCCTGTGGCGGGGGACAGGAGTCTAATCTGCCTCCAGGGCTGCCCTTGCATACTTCCAGAGATGCCACGTATCACCAGCCCCTGACCCACTACATTGCTCCGAATGGAAACCAAGCTGCCCGGGGGTCTCCTGGGCTAGGGAGCTCCCGACAGCCTCCAGCGGCCTCTAGTCCCATCCTCCCAGTGTTCGTGACTGTCAGGAAGAAAGCCCAAGTGCCTGCTTCCACTGTGGAGCTGTCTGCATCTTCACCAGGGTGTCCTGGATTGCCAGACTCTAGGAGAGTCTCTCATTCCTGGGCACATGGAAGTCATGGGGACTCTAGGAGCAGCACCTCAGAGGTCCTGCCACTTTGATCATGTGGCTGAACCTGCAGGACGTGTGGCACAAGCTGGACACAGAGATGCGCATGCCACGTCATCTCATGTAGATCCCGCCAACCTCGGCTCCTCTGCAGTTCTGATACGAGAAGTGATTAGCCAAATACTGTGAGTTTGGGCCTGAAAAGATTCTTCCCAGAAAATGGGGGTTGGTGTGTCTAGTCCCCTCCTCTATGGAAAGTGGCCCTGGATGTCCTCAGGGCAGTGGAGCTGTGACCAGATGGCCCCTGCTGCTGGCTCTATGATCAGAAGACCCCATGATTATAGAGAAAGGGAAAGACTTAATTTTCCTGTGTCATAAGCAGCCAGGGACAAGGTTGCAGCCATCGAGCTCATGGGTCACCCGAGGATTCTCGTAAAATAAGCCGAGCGAAGGCCTCTGCTTCAGAACTATAGCTGCAGCGAGATGTGCAAAGGTCACCTCGGGTTTTTTTTCCTCATTGCTTTTTTCACATGAGAAAAAATGTGGCCCATTGTGTCCGGCGACTGGAGCCCTAGGGTGCAGC
>PVKN010044474.1:0-10125 GCA_004027915.1 Capromys pilorides
CATATTTGTGACTCAGACATAACTATTATTTATACAATCTTACTGGTTATCTCTCCATAATTTTTAAATGCTTAAAAATTACAGATACAAGTATGGAATATGTAACATTTTATAATATTTAGTGTAATAGTATAACGAATAATTTTCTATATCAGTGATCTTAGTAGATGGAGGTACCATCTAACTTGGGATATTATAAACGGGAAAAGGTGTAGTGTAAACAGATTTTCAATTTGCTTTAGCCCATGAGAAACTTAGGGCCACTGTTCACTGTTATGGTTCGTGTATAGGTGTCCCCCCCAAAGCTTCATGCAGTCATGGGGTGGCTTCTGGAATTTGTAATTGGTTATTGTGGGTTGTGGGTGTTGCATCTCCCCTGGGGCAGGTGATTTGCATTTCAATGTAAGAAGTTAGCTGCTTGAGCTGCTGCTGCCTCTCCCTTCGCTCTTGCTCTTTGCTGTCACCATGAAAGGTTGCCCTCTGCCATGTGCCTCTCTGCCTTGGAGCCAGCTGAATATGGACTGAAACCTCTAGTAACTGGGAGCTAACTAAACCTTTCCTTCCCTCATTTTGAGTGTCGGCACTGAGAAAAGAGTAACTAAAACAGCCACTAACTCTGTTTCTCACCTCTAAAATGGATCATTTTAATGGTTTTAAATTATTTTTATTCTCTTTAAAGTATATTAAAATGAAGAAAAATAATTATTTTCTAAAAATAAATTGACTCCATCCTTGTTATAGCTACCAATTTTAAATAAAAGACAAGATGGATGAGTTCATTCTGAGATTAAAATAAAGTATGACATTAACTCAATCATTTTTCAAATTCCAGCGAATTTTAGAATGTCCTGAGTGCCCTGGATGAATCCTCTCTCTCAAAGGAAACCAGACTGATGGAAAGAATTGGTCCAAGGAAGGGTTCTGCAGTCATTTGGTGACTTACCTAAAGCCTAGAGATGACAAGCGTTTGTTGTTTTAGTTTTTGTTTTATATTATGGATGGCTCAACATGTCCTGGGGGTGGGGCAGCACAGAATGTGGTGCCTGGGGATTGAACGCGGTCCGTGTGGTTGCCTAAGCTTTCCTCAGCAGGTGCTTTAGACCGCTGAACCATCTCACTGGCCCCAACAAGTGTTAATAAATCTCTGTAAACACAAAATCTCTATAGTGTACAATGTAAATTCCATTTAACACTAATGATATCCTGACAATATGATTTGTATCTCAAATATGTCTAATTGGTAAAGTGTATAGGTTGATTTAAGTTGTTCTTCATTCAATGGTATCTAATTCTTTCTACTTAAAGGTCTTTCAAAGTTAATATTAAAAACACGTTGGAAGCAAAAGTTGGAAGAATGCATGAATTTTATATGGTGTAATTAATGAAAATTCTTCACTCTTATTATGCTGTACAATTTTATAGATGTTTTCTTGAATAATATTTCCATGTGATTTACATTACATTTCTTCTGTACTCATGCTACATATAGGTTGCGAACTTCAAGGTGTAGTAATTTATACATTTGGGGTTAAACTACTCGGTGGGAGGGAATAATTTCATAAAGTCTGTAGGGAATGGGCCTCGGGGGAGCTCAGAGTACAGTGGAGCTCAGCAGCCTCAGGGGCAATGACATGGGCAGGGAGCCTGCAAGGCACACCTGGGTCAGGGATGCTGGGGCCTCACTCTGGGAGATGCTCCTGTCAGCCTACTCGAGCCTTCTGTGGACCGGACCCCAAAGGCATGCAGGCATGGTGTAAACTCCCTAGCTCCCTTCATCCCTTCAGACTTCCTTCTCAAATTTCCTGCTGATGACTGTTAGTAAACATCTTCATGTTCATGTTTATTTCACAAATATTACATATATACATATCATGTACAACATACTTTGAAATGCACATTGTGGAAAGGTTCCACGAAGTTAATTAGCATACGCAGCAAAGCACTTTCTTTTTGAGGTGATAATGCTGAAAATCTTCTCTATAGCATTTTCTATGTCCCTGGAGGTTTAACAAGTCAGTCTCTTGAGGGGAAGCAGCTCATAATATTTTAGAAAATCAGGAATTAACTGCAAAATTAAGTCCTTTGATAACATCATTTTCATTCAGTCATTTGATTGGATAAAGGGTATAGTAGCTCATTACTACTGGGAAATATCAGTTACCCATGATAATGCTCTGAATAAGTTTGGGGTTGGCCTACTGCAGGGCTACATTTAACTAATATATATATTAGTTAAGACATTATATATATATATATATATATATATATATATATGTCTTTATGTCTTAGACATAAAGGAGCTAAGGGTTGCTTTCTTTGCCTCCAATGATTGCCAAGTTCTCCCATTTTTTGAAAAAGAAAATGAGGACTAGCTTATCTATGAGATGGGGAGGCCTGCACCCGGCCGCCTGCTGAAGTCCCCTGCCATGTTCTCAGCCTCTGAATGCTCTCCTGCTGGTTTCTAGCTGCTATTAGGGCCTGAAGGACCAGGGCTTCGGGGTTTCCATGCTTTGCTGTGTAGAACTGAGTAGTTAATTGCGCTTCTCCTCAGAAAGGTAAGATGAGCTCTGCCTTCCAGACAGATGAGTTTTGTGACCCAGTGGTTGCATCAGGAGAGAGCAAAGTCTGGAAAGACATGCACAACTCACAGCCCTGCGACCTCCCTGGGAAGAGCAAGGTTCACCAAGGAGCTGTGGGTAACGAGTGCTTGGCTTTGCAGGCCAAGCACAGTGACGGCAATCACAGAGTTAGAACAAGCAGGGGGACGAGCAGTGTTTCAGGCTAGGGTGGTACGGTGGCCATGGAGTACTCTACCGAGATGCTCACTAAGCAGCTAAGAAGCACAGCACAGAGTCTACCATACTGCAGAGCATCAGAAAGCCCCAGGCTAAGCTGTGCAGAGTGAAAGCCATCTGGAGAGGCGAGGGCTCGGCCGCTCCTAGGTAACCCCCAGCTCTCACCAGGTCATGCAAGAGCGAAGACTCCCATCATGCTCTAGTCCTGAAAAATCTTAACTTCTGAAATGTTTCTGTCTAAGCAGATTAGAGCTCTGGGAGAATTCAGGGCATACATGAGAGGATATGAAAGGCAAACGACTTCCATAGGCCGGGAGGCTACAATGAGATAAAGAAATGTACGGCGCAGACCCAGCAACAGAATGCCTAAGCCATTCAAGTTCCCTTTTCTTTATTTTGTTGTGTCATCCAAGCACTGTTGGTGGCCCCCAAAACACATGAGCCAAAAGGATTTTCCCCTTCCGAGTACGCCATCCAAGCACATTTCGGCAGGCCAGATTGTTCTTCAGTAGCCTCCTTCCTCGAATAGCCTAGGCTATCATCTAGAAACACCAACCTGAGTATCTACTTCTGTCTCCCTGAGAATCCAGCGCCGCACTGCAGGGAAGCATCTCAACTCTCCTCAGATGCAGCCTTAGGCTACGTAATGCACAGCACGCTTTGGAAATACACGAAGAGGCTGAGACCGGGATTTCCTGGCAGGATGGGACGCACCCCTTCCTAGACTTAACCTGAAGATGGCCTCCTGCCAGTCCCTCCTACAGCTCCTAACTTATGGGATTCATCATTAAAATTCAGTGGTAAAGTATCATGGTTCTTTCCTCCTGTGTCAACGCAAACACAGGAGAGCATTTTAGCTTTCCAGAGATTGAGAAACCCTGGTTTACCCCTAGGACAATCTGAGCGCAGCCCCTTTATGGAATTCTCCTCACTTTGCTGCCTTTGCTTTATATTCTTGGGTTGCAAAAACTTGTGGGTACACAGCCGAAGACAAGGCAAGTTGCCAACTGTATTCTTTAGCAGGCACAGAGAGAGGCTCTGTGCAAATCTGTAAATGAGATTAAATCAAATTTACACCTCACTCAGTTCCTCAGTGCTGGGTGACCCTTGGCTCTGCTTCCCCTAGATCCTCCGTGCAGCCTAGAACACGAGCACCTGGTGTACCCTTCCTTCCTCTTCTTGGGCAGCTCTGTGCATTCTTTACAGAAAAACAAGTCACCTGCTGAAGGCGCCCATGGACGGTCCACGTGGTCACCTGGCCAGCTGTGGCTTCCAAGTATAATTTCCCTGTAGCTGCAAATTTGATCCAGGTACTAATGTCGAAAACCACTGAAATATGTCACGCCGTCCACAGATAATTTTCTTCCCCAAGAGTAGTGTTTTTACACCTTTGTCCTTAACTGAAATCTCAGTGAAACCCACAAAAAAACAATTTTTCAACAGCAAGCCCCTTGCACTCACATGGGCTCTGCTGACAGCTGACCTTAAGTCATCAAATAACGTATGTGGCTTATGAAAAAGCAGGAAGTGGGGCGCTGGGAGAGAGGCCCCGACGCACCCAGTGTTCTCCTGTCCTCCCCGCGCTCCCTCTTTGCATAAAGAGTGTGTTTCTGCAACAATGCAGAAGCAACTGCGGCTGACTACACCTTTCACAATCTTCCACCAGCCCAGCCCAGAGCCTCATGGGTCCTCAGCCAAAGGGATGCTTAATACAAATGCCTTCGAATATAAATCAGCATTGCGTGATGATTACATTGGTGAAGTGGAATCAAAACTAGCCAAAGTTCATACTTGAAGTGAATGTAAAACGAAACAGCAAGGGCTTGAGAATCTGTCCCTCTCCTGCTGCTGAAGAAGGGCTGGCGGTAAGACCCTCAGCCTAAAGCTTTCTATGATCGCCTCCTCCTTTCCTAGGTGAAAGAGGGATCCGGAGTCCACGCTCTCCCTCTTGGTCGACCAACGCATCTACGCCTGCCTCCCTCTCCTCCTCGTCAGGCAGAAATGTTGAGCTTTCTGCCTTCCAGACCTCCCTGACCGACAACAGCTCAGGATGCGCTGCAGGAGGATGCAGGGTCCCAGCTGTGTCTCAGGAGAGGCTATTCTCTTGCGCGCCCTGGGGACTCTGGCCCCGGCCCTGGCGACAGTCCTGGCGGGGGTGTGCACCCACCCCCAGCTGCCGATCCAGGCCTGCCGGGTGGGGTCCGCCCACTCGCTCGTGGGCCTCCTTCCGGTTCACAGGCTGCTGCAAATGGAGCTGCGGAACAGCAGAGCCCGGAGCACAGGCGCGGCCCCGGGACTCAGGGCCTGCAGGACCCCCGGGAGCAGGCCCAGAGGACTCCTCCAGAGCACCGCGGCGGCCAAGCTTCCTCCTGGACACCCCTTGCGGGGGCTGGTGTGGGAGTCGGTTTGGTCTGTCCAGGCCGACCTTCATCCTGGTATCTGCAGAACAAAGTAGGGAAAGTGGTTGATCGCTTATACTTCTGCATAGTCAGCATTTCGGACAACACCCAGTTAAATATTTACAGATTCAACTATTGTGTGCGCGCCACAATTCCCAAGCTTTATCGCTGGAAAGTGTTTCGTTTTTGGAGAAAAATATTGCATTAGTCTGTAACCAATACTTACCATCCAATAAAAATTTTGCATTACTGCTTATCAGAAGAACATTTTTATTAGATGAACAGAGATTTTATTTGTAAGCGTCAAGTTTTAAATTTGAGAATCAGACTGAAGCCAGGCCTAACTGTCGGGCAACCTACATGTGCGTAAGAAATGTGAACTCTAGAAAACCAGCCTTATCTAATATTTAAACTTTTATACCAAATTTAAAATATCTTTATTTTATGAAAACAGGAATGTAAACGTGTAGAGATTATATATATATATATATATATATATATATATATATATCCTGTATGAGTGTGTGCACCTGTGATTGTGTAACAGAGGAAAACAAAGTGTGTCAGGCTCGAGTTGTACAATTGGTGTTGAAAGGCCCCTGCCCTGGCTAAGCGGAAGGCTTTCTCTATTTTCCACAGCCTTCCATGTCACGGCCGTGCAGGTCGTGGTCTTAGCCATATCGTATCGTGTGGGGGTGCTGTTTAATTTACATAAGTGTCTTTCATTCTAGAAATCTTGTTTTGGTTATTGTCATGACTCAGCATTTTACTTCTATTTTCTTATTAAAGCAGAATTAGAAATCAATTCAGAAATGTGTAACATCGATAAACTCATGCATTCTTCTCCTAGTCTCTCTCAGTTCTTTAAAGGATACGTACGCACTTAAGAAGGTGATCGTATCAGATGTGAATGAGTGAATTAAAATCTCCTGCTATTGAGCAAAAATAACAAACTGGGAGTATACACAATTTTACTGATGTACTAGTAAGTCTAGAATAGTTGTTGATGTTATTAAATGTATAAAACATGAGCCCCCAAAACTGTTTAACATAGGAACTGAATGGTTACTCTTAGAATCAAGAAAGTGTTGTTGGACTTCGTGTTGGTCTTGTAGGTGCCGTACGGACGGGTTATGCTTAAGCTCACTGTGCCTCAGTCGCCTCATGTATAAAAAGCCAACAGTGCTTGGATCCCTTCCACAGCCTTGCTGAGGATGAAAAGATGGAGCATTCCAGGCGCTGCCCAGACCCGCAGTACGGAATGGATCGTCATCCTAATGACCTTCGCCAGATCAGTTCTTATCATTATTTAAACTGATAATGACGAATACTCATCTCTGACAAGAAACGATTTCGGCACTTAGTTTTCATCCACTTAATCCTCCAGAATCTAGTATAGTACTCTCCTTGTCCCTACTTTGCAGATAGATACCGGAAGGTACAGCAACGGCTGGGGGGGCTGCCACTAGTGCCAGCTGCTTGGGAGCCTGAGGCAGGGGGGCCTCTCACGCCCACGTGTGCAAGGCCAGCCCAGACGACATCGCGATGCCCCAGCTTTAAAAATTCTAATAAATGTACACAGGTTTACTTACCTAGCTATAAAGTTTTTATGAATGGATATAGAATTTAAACTTGGTCTGGTTCTCTCTCTCTCTCTCTCTTTCTCTCTCTCTCTCTTTCTCTCTTTCTCTCTCATGAGATAGATAGATAGATAGATAGATAGATAGATAGATAGATAGATAGATAGATTTGCTATTTTTTGTATTTAGTATAGGGTCTACAGGGTCTATAGGGCCTCACTGCACAGATCAGACTCATAGTGATCGTCCTATTCTCAGCCTCCCTAGAGCTGGGATTACAGGCACACACCACCATGCCCAGTTTTAGTCTCCAACTCAGCATGCCCTGGGAGCAGGGCCAGCATGGCATGTGGTGTTGGAATATATATATATATATATATATATATATATATATATATATATTTATGTATTTATATATTTAAGTCCTAAAAACCCCCTGCTGAAATAAGTGCTATTATTATATATTCCCTTTAGGTAGAAGCCAATTAAGACACAGATAAAGTAACTTGCAAGACCACAAATAAAGCAGTGGCAAATGTCACTTACTTTATCAAACTCATGACTTTGGGCTCCAGAACATATGCTGCAAAAACAGCTGGTACTGTGTATAGCTAAAAACAGCACTAGAGAACTGAGAAGAACACGTGCTTGGCTATGTGCACATGGGCACGCCACGCCTACACAGAGGAGCTTCACAGCCCATGCTGAGCAGAGAACACTAAGACGCGCCTAAGTCCTTGGCAATTAGGTGGCAACACTTGCCATCTACATTTTCCCAACCCTGCTTGACATGTATCTTACCACCAAATTAATTTGTTTCTCTTTTACACAGGGTGCAC
The DNA here is from genome assembly GCA_004027915.1 of Capromys pilorides. NCBI lineage: Eukaryota > Metazoa > Chordata > Mammalia > Rodentia > Capromyidae > Capromys > Capromys pilorides. The sequence continues at coordinate 7,614 of PVKN010044474.1, forward strand.
CTTCTAATTTATCAGCCTGTGTGTCATTCTACTCTCTGTTTATGGGGAGCAGTTTTGGCTGTGTTTGGAGTCAGTAATCGTGTCTGTCTCATTCTCCGTGAAACACACAGAGTACCACACTTCTATTTAACCTAACAATGGACAATGATGTGAAGACACAAACAGATACATCCAGGTGCAGGGGCCCCGGGTTTAATTCCTGAGGCTGCCGTGCTGGCCCCACCCCCGGAGTGCACTGAGATGGCAACTGAGACTGGGTGTGGTGGTGCGCACCTGTAATCCCTCTTGGGAGGCTGTAAACAGGTGGATCACTAGGAATCTGACCTAATAGTGAGATCCTGGACACCCTGTAGACCCTTCTCTAAAATACTAGAGAGAGAGAGAGAGAAAGAAATATGTAATTGATTTTTATTTGAGCATGGAAATGAGATTATTCATGACCTTTGTAGCATCGTGCAATGCATGGATTAATGTTCCAGGAAGCCTGGGTTCCTTGCACCTCCTGTCTCCTTCCCACAGCCTTTTCTACCTCTCGTTGGGCACATCCTCCTAACCATGGATGACTCCCTTGCTTAGAGCTATGAGAATTGCCTGGTTATCCAGTTTCCTGTGGGATATGAGATTCCCTCAAGACGTATTTCTTGACAGTTCAAGTACAGTGACTTATGTCTCGGTCCTTGTTTCTCACTTGACCTGTGTAGCTGCTTCTATTCCTGGGGACTGTCCCCTTTCTCTGTGACTGTCCCACCTTCCTCCTAGGAATTAGAGTGCCTTCATGGAAAGAATCATGCTGCCCCAGCACTGTCACCCCCTCGGCACGCCCAGTCATATATCAAGCCGAGAACTTGCTGTCACTTCACGGTAGCTGCTCTCACTGGGGAGACAAGCCATAGTCTATCAGGATCAGCAAATAACCAAAGAACAAGAATAATAAATTATCAGGTAGAAGCCAACTTTCAAAAGAAAACGAGTCTTTAAATTTTAATCCCTTGGTAAAACCAACAGCACTTCATGTAAGAGAAACAAAGCCCTGTGAGTCACTTATTTCCAATCCACTGAAGCTATAGTTACCCTGTGTTCAAGACGCCTTCACTGAAAATCGCTACCCCTTGTTCTCCAGCTCTCCATCTGTTCATGAAAGACGCATGCTAACCTCATTTTCCTTCGCAACCTCCAAAACATTTAAAAGTCTGTCATGAATTATTTACATGTCCGCCCCACTCAGCAGCACACCTGACAGACTCCCCAGCTGAAATGAAAGTTTGCTGTGTAAAGGTGCCCAGGGAGCATGGGCACCGCCCACTGCGAGGGGACAGAGGGCGCTAAGTCAGCACACATTAGGTGTTGGTGCCGACTTCAGAAGGAATCCGCGCCTTTGATCTCAGACCTCCGCAGGAAGCTTAGATCTCAGACAAATTAGATAAAAAATGAATTTAGAGCAGATATGTGACCTGAGGCACTGAGCCGAATGTTTGGGTTTTAGGAAGTAGAGTGAGTATCAAAACACATGAATTAATATGTCTTCTTCCCGTCTCTGCAGTGCTGATGGGTCCCCATTGAAAAGCAAAGAGGGAACTTCGTCTCTGCAGTGCTGATGGGTCCCCATTGAAAAGCAAAGAGGGAACTTTGAACTGTACCAGCCCATGCATCTTCACATCCCACTTAGTGTTCAACTGACTTTAAGAGGGGGATGGGATAAAATATGGGGGACTCATTCCTTCTCTACCAGGAAGAATGACTCATTCATCTGGGGACCTTCCAGATTCACCTACACTCAGTATAAATCCAGCTTTCCTAAACTCCTGTTGACTTCCAGAACTTTCTACAACAAACAGACACTATGTCTCTGAATGAGGAAGTGTGTAAGAGTAAGCCCCTGGATTCTCTCACAATGGAACATCAACAATGAATGACCCCTCTCTCCTTGCCTGTTCCCAAGTTGCTCATATTTCTCTCAACTCAGTGTCAAGCGTGGTTCTGGGGGCTGGTTGACTGGAACTCAGCATGGCAGGCCCAATATGGAAGCCATCTTTGAGCCTCCACAGGTCCCAAGGCACAATGAACAATCAGTCATACAACGGATAGGATGCCCTCTCCTACGTACCAGTGTGGAGGACCACCTGAGCAGCTCTCCTTGAAAGAAGAAGGATTGTCTCCATTATGGCTGAGCCTGATCCTGTTTCCTTGTATTGATGTGTACAGAGCTGGTTCAGTTATTTCCCATCCCTTCAGTTGGCTTTAAGCAATGCATACTGGTCTAGTGGAGGAGCTAGTGGTAATTTCTGAAGATAGCACACATGTTTCCCTGATAACCCACATATGCAGCTCTTTAATATTAGCTGGGTTGAGACAGGACAAAGAGTCAGTGCTCTGAGGTGTCAGCTGGGATCGAGCCCCGAGATAGAGGCTATGATTTCCTGGGACTTGAAAGATTACACATCAGAGCTGAAGCATTGGACACCAAAACATGAGATACTATCTCAGTGGTATAACACAAATTACTTTCTCTGCA
>PVKN010044475.1:0-10086 GCA_004027915.1 Capromys pilorides
CTTTTATTGCATTTCATATATTTCCTTAGTCTATGTGTATATGTTGTCAAATTTCATACCTATTTCACTTAATGATTTTTTAAAGAGAGTAAAAAATGGTAAAAGAAAAAAATCTACTGCCAGGATTAGTTCTATTACTTTAGAAAAATAATGAGTTCAAGATACTGCCTCAACCATAAGCTAAAATTTCCTAACAATGATTAACAGTCACTGTCAACTAAATGAAGCTGTGTTGCTGGACCAGCGATATTCATCATTCCTTCCTTGTCAACAGAACCTTCCTACAGAGTGTGCCTCACTCAGCGTAGGAGGGCCACCAGACCCTACAACTGCTCAGACTGGTGGGGACTGTATCCAACCTAATCAGGCCAGTGAGATCCTCCTGTACATTGACTTGAACCAGAGCCAGAGGCCAAGTCAACCAAATGGGGCTGGGGTTGAAAGGTCACATAGTTATGTAGCCTACTTGGCACATCAAAACCAAGCAACAGGTAACCTATGATGATCAGCAGCCAGGAGGCTGGTTGAAAAAGCAGGCTGAGTGGGAAACATGGCAAGTTATAGAGAAATTTGACTCCGAACCAGTATGCATGCATCTGGAGCTTTCCAGTTTCCTAGTCCCAGTGATGCAGTGTTGTACTTCTGACTATTTGGTTTGAAACAATTGCCCAAAACCTTAACCAATTCCCCTCATATTACCACTGTGAAAGTGAAAAGTATTAGTATTTACACCGCTATCATCGTTGCACATGCGTGTGCGTGTGTGCGCATATGTGCGCACAAACACACGCACACACACACATACACATACACAAGCGCACACACAGGCGCACAGGCAAATAACTAGTGCTACAGCCAGTGCAGAATTACAGAAGCCAGAAAAACTCGAATTGGTTTATATTTAAAAAGAAGACAGTTGCTCCAGGTGGGAGCCAGGATTAAAGAAACACCCAGAACAAATCATTTTGGAAAGAAGTTCTAGATATTTGGTGAGAATAAAATAAGATGGAAGGTAGATGGGATGCTGAGATATTAGGACAGATTTTATGAAGTCAAGTTGTGTTAGTCACTTTCCTCTGCCCTGGGACAAAATACCTGACACCCACAACTTAAAGGAGGAGAGGTTTCTTTCAGCTCGTGTTTTAGAAGTCTCTGCCCTTGCATGGTCAGTGGGCTCCTGGTGCAATCACCGTGGAGTAAGAGTCTGTGGAAAAAAAGATGCTCATCTCCTAATGGCCAGGAAGTTGAGAGTAAAGAGAGTCAGGGAGGGAGCAGCCTCTTCCAGGTCACACCCTAGTGACTTCCTCTTCCCACCAGGCCTCTCTTCCCCATGCCAAACCAGCTGTAGAGTCCCTTAATCCCACTCCCTTTCACGAGCCCTGACTCTGAGAATGTGAGGCTTTGATAGAATATTCTTATATAAATCATGACACAAGCTATTTCTTGACATAAGTTCATTTCTTCTTTGGAACTTTTCACAAATTTTGTGAGTATTATCTTTCTCATTAATGAAATCCTATACTGAGGCTGGACAGCTTTGCTGAGGTCACAGCAAATTCTCACTTCCTTTCATACACCAGCGACTCTCTGCAGGGCCTTAATAGCATTTTCAATGGAGCAGTTCTTCATTATGCAGAGCCATCTCCTAGGCTGCAGGATGTATAACACCACCAGTCCCCAGGCACTAAATGACACAGCACCTCTCAGTCATTGTGACAACTGAAATCACAATCCATACATTTCCAAAAGTCCCATGAATGGGCAGCATACTACCGGCAGTTGACCACTACTGATCTGGCCATTAATAAGACCGTTTCTATTAATTGCAGTGGAATAAGTTTGAAGATGGTAGCTTATAAATAAGGATATTAAATTCTTTAAATTTTCCTTGAAGCACTCAAGTTCATTCATTGTGCTGTTCCTGCTAGCAAACATGATGTTTGTTTCACAATTCATGATGACAGTAAATTGAAGTGTAAGATGTTCTCCTCCTACTTTTGCACAAACTCTGTGAAAGAAAATGAGTAATGACAGCTACAATCAATAGGTAAATAGGACCAGCATTCCATGAAGAACATGGAACAAGAAGAAAATGGGCCTCAGTGTACAGACAGGGGCTGGGCTAAAAGCAGATACATGGAAAGCTCATGGCCTACAAAAGGCAGTAATAAGGGGAACATGCATGCTGCTGTTATGAAGGCTAAGAGCAGAAAACTAAGCCAATAGTTTTCATTTTGAGTTCTTGCTGTGCTGGACACCAGTCAGAAGATACTGTTGCTCTTGGACCAATAAAGATAGGTATTGCTTCACATCATGTAGTTCTTTAAAAACTGTGCTTCAAACTGTAAAATATATTTTAAAAACAATACTTATGTATGTGTCCTCCTTCTGTCACCTAGGATGTTAATCTCCTCAGTAATCACAGGAGTCACTCGGCCACACTCTTCATATTGTGTGACCCCATCAGCTTCTCAGTGAGCCAGCAAACCACTCCACCATCACCCTCTTCTCCATCCTGTCTTTTCAACTTCTTCCAGCACCATTCAATAGACTATGATGTCCATTAACTCATTTATCTACATGTCTAGGAGGGAAGGCAGTTATGTCCTCACTGGAATGTAAACTTCATGAAGCAGGGAACTTTTTCAGTACCCAGATAACAACACTTGAGAATTAACTACTTAACAAATACTGAATGGGTAAATGAATGAACACATTTAACAATAAATCAGATAGATATTTAATAAATATAAAGCAAGTATTTGAAGAAGACTAATTATGTTTAAGTAGCTCTTCAGCTGACATCATGAAAAACAGGCACAGTTCCACAGTATGATTCCAAGACTGAACATCCCAGTCTAGCTGGGCTACAAGGAAGGGACATACAAAGGTCATCCTGCCCCCTCCAAGTCAATCAGGAGCTGCCCTCACCTGGTCATTTCCAACAGCATGGAGACACACAGGTGTCGCTACCTTCATTCAGTGTTCCTAGATGGCTAAAGATGGTGAATTTTTTTTTCATATACTTTTTGGCCATTTATGTTTTTCTCTTGAGAAGTCTGTTCAGTCCATTTTTCCATTTATTGATTACATTATTTGTTCTTTTGACATTAAGTTTTCAAGTTCCTTATATATTATATATATTAATCCTCTATCAAGAGAGGCGGGCAAAGGTTTCTCTGATTTGGGGGATCATCTCCTCACTCTATTGATTGTTTCCTTTGCTGTACAGAAGCCTTTTAATTCGATGCAGCTACATTGATTAGTTCTTGCTATTATTGCTTTAGCTACTGGTAAAGCAGGCAGGAGGATTATAATTTAAGCCCAGCCTGGGTGATCTGTAAGACTGAACCTCAAAAAGATGGTAGTGGAGATGACCAAGATGGCCTTTTTAAGGATGCGTACGTGCAGAAGCTTCTAGGCAATGCCAATCTATCACAGAAGAGCCATAGGGTTACTAACCTTAAATATACAAAAATCTTCTTAAATGACCTGCCATCCAAAGTGGCATTTTATAAAGAATATAAAATAAATTTGGCAAATCATCAATCACTTAGTGGGGAAAACTGCCACTATGAGGTGTGATAAAAAGTATAGTGACTATTATCTAGTTATTACAGTAGAAGACATACGACTCTTAATCCTACTCAAAATACTTCCTCTTGTCTCTTTCTGAAGTAGTTCTGGAGTCCTCCTTTGTGAGTGTCTTTACCTGCACTGTCATGGCCTCTTCCACATTCTAAACATGCACCTTTCATGATCATTTTGACTTGGGAAGAGCCGAAAGTCACACGGTGCCCGATCAATGGATAAGAGGGATAGGGCACACTATCATGGTTTTAAAAGCTTGCTTCCTCTTGTATTGCATTCAGTAGCTACATTCACTGTATTTTTTAATAACACCTTGTAAAGACTCAGGGAAGAAAACCTGTGGCACCACTTCATAAAGTGGGAAGAATGATGAGATACATGTATTCATAGCAAGAGGAAATATTTTGAGAGGAATTAATAGCAATGTGTCTTTTAATGTAATATTTTTTAAAATCACCACATAGTTTGATCATGCATAAGTTGAGGTATGGAGGCCACCAGCCATGAAGAAACAGCCATACTTCAAATCAGCATGCACCTCAGGCACAGGAAGACTGCAGGACCTGCATCCAGGATGATGCATCCTTGCTCTAGACTCTGGGTTCCTATCACTTTGCTCCCTCAAATTCAAACTCTAGCAATGGAATCTTAAAGACAGATATCACCTTTAGATGAGCTAAGGCATCTGAAAATAAATGTCACTAGAGATTTACCAGGATTAACAAGGCTAGTAAGAATGTAGAAGAAAAATCCAGTTAACCTCTTGCAACTCATATGATTTTGTTTTTAATATTAAAATTTCTTGGTTGACAAAATAAATGAAAAGACTAATAATGGAGCTAACGTCAAATGATTGCAAAAGGAACCTATCCCTGGCCACATAACATGCTGGACATTGTCTGGAAATCTTTGCAGGCATTACTGTGACAGCTAGTGAAGAAAGTAGAAAGCATAGGACTTCAGACATGAATAGAGTGATGCTGAGAACTCACTCGGGCCCTGCTGAAAACGGCACTATCCTTCCAAGGTCTTGATCTCCTTTCTGCTGCCCTTGTCCATAGATGATGATTAATTGAACAAATAACATCTTATTGTTAATGAAACATTTTGCAAAGCTGTTATACTGCAGGTCAGAAAACTGTACCTGACTTACTTTTGTTGGTCTGCAGCAGAGGCAGAGATTAGTTTAGTTGTTGTTGCTGTTTGTTTGTTTTAGGATTTTTTTTTAATTAGGATGAGGACCAAAGGGGATTAAAATATTGGTGAATCATAGATTTGGCTTCTGGAAATAGCCAGCATCCATTTCTCTCTTTTCTTTCATTTTGTTTTGTTTTACTTTTGAAGTAGGATCTCACTAAATCCCTTAGCCAGCTTTGAAATCCTCCTGCCTCAACCTCTGAAGAAGCTGGGATTAGATGTGTGTCACCAGGCCCAATCCATCAATTCCTAAAATTAAACAGATTTTCCATGCATGTTCCAGACTCTTGGGATACATCAACAATCAAAATGTAAGTTCAAATGTCTTTCTAGAGCTTCCTTTCTGGAAATAGATTAGATGCTTTTTTTAGATACTTTTTTTTTCATTGCTGACACAGAATACCAAATGCCCTAAATTAAAAGAAAGAAAGCTTTATTTAGCTTATAATTTGTTAAGGCTTTAGCCCATAGTCAGCTGACTTCAATGAAGGGTGACACACAGCAGAGGGGCAACAGATAATTCATGGCAGTGGAAAAAAGCAAAGAACACAAGAGCAAAAGGAGAAATCAAGTCTCTCTCTGCCTCTTTTATCTTATTCAGACTGCTGTGCCTAAAGCAGTGCCAATCCAACCAGTGGATGATTCAGCAGTCACCCACCCTTAATCTCTGCACCATTAATCTCATAATTCCTCAATGAATCCGTCACACAATGCCTTCAAAAAACCTGCACTTCTATGACTTCATGAGGCTTTGGGGAAATCGAGATACAAACCATGGGAAATTCTGGTCCAAACTCAGAAGACCAGAAGGCTGATAGAAATCCTACTAGTAAAGAATAGGCTCAGGAGGCTTCAGCTGCGGAAGAGGCTTCAGCTGGAGAACAGGTTTTAGCTGTGCATTAGTTGTTGGACTCCAGATGATGTGTGTTATGACTTGGAAGAAATTTTGTCTACATTTTGCTAATATCCAGAGACATTGTCCAAGGCTGAGATTAAAAGTGGTGGACTAACTAATCTGGTGAAAGAAATTTCGAAGTAGTCTAATGTTGAAGTGGTGGCATGGCTACTCTTGGGAGGTTTTATCCAAATCTATGTTGAGAAGCAAGAGCAAAGAGCTGGCCCTTGGTCACTGATCCCTTAAAGACTCATGCACGTTTTTTTTTTTTTTTACACCAAAAGGCATCTGTTCCATCGCTAAGAGCTTCCAAAGTACCAACAGTTCCAGCATTACTGAAAAGTCCAAATCCCAAGTCTCCTCTCAGATTTAAGACAAACTCTTAGCTGTGAGCCCCTGTACAAATAAAAAGAAATTTAATGTTTCTAACATTCAATAGCACAGGACAACTTTGACTGTTTCAAAAGGTACAAACAAGGGGATACAAAGCATTGGGACCAAAACAAGTAAAAATCCATCAGGGCAAACATTAATCCCCGTAGTTCTATGTGCAGCATCTCAGGCCATCTGTGGCAAGTTGTGAGCTCCAAAGGGCTTGAGTGGTTTCACCACTATTGCAGTGTTAGTGGTTGTAGCTCTCATGGCTGCTCTCTTGAGCCAGCTCTGAAGTTTTCCTCAGATGATCCATATCCCTGGCTTTGTCAAACTTCTGCATTCTCCACTGCACCTTTGGCTTCACACTCAAGCTTCATACACTACCTTTTCAGAGGCACAGTGCCTGATCTGCAAGGCCTTCTTTTGAAATCTGACAAGGTTTATTTTTTTTGCTGGCTCAGGATGCCTTAAGGGTGCATTGGGTAAGGCTTGGGGAGCCTGGGATTGAACCCCAGTCCCATGTGCCTGACTATGTTTGTCAGAGCAAACAACTGAGCTAAATCACAGGCCCCCATTCTTCTGAAATCTGAGCGAAAGTCTTCTACCCCCATAGTTTTTCCATTCTGCATGCACTTAAACAAATTCTCTAGGTTGCAGCATTCTGTAACATGGTACTCTGCAATTTTCTTCTCAAAGAAGTCCTTCATTTTAGCAATTTTGAGGCTATAGAAGGTGGATTCCTGCTGTTTCTTATGATGGTTTCAGGGCATCTTTTCTGTTCTCCTTTTCCATCTCAGCATGTAAAATCACCCCTGCTCTATCTGCAGTCCACAGATTTACTGGAGCTTCTTTTCTGGCCAAACTTAAAAATGGTTTACATCATTCTTCTGGGCTCTTTGCCCTTGATTCTCATCATAGATCTGACGAGAATAGTAGTAGCCATGCCACTGCTTCAACATTAGACTGCCTTAAAATTTCTTTTTCCAAGTTAATTTGTCTATCACCCTTAGGCTTAGTCCCAGGCAGTCTCTGGACATAAGCAAAATGCAGAAAACCTTTCTGCCAAGCTGTAACACACATCATCTGGAGTCCAACAGCTAATGTAGTACTTCTTCCTAGTTGTAACCTGCTGAGCCTGGTTACTGGCAGGATTTCCATAGTCTGGTCTTCTAAGCTCTGATCAGAATCTCCCATACAGTATAGCATAAAATATCATAGCTCAAATATTTTCAGCTAGCATCGCTGAACCTCTCCAAACTTCCCACAAGCCATTCCCAAAATCAGGTGTAGTCATAGCAATGACCCCACTTCTCTGGTACCAAATTTTGTTGTAGTTAGGATATACAAGGGAATAGATTCAATACAGAGCACATACTTAATCAGATTATGTTATAATATTCACCCAGAGTCAGGTGCAGAAGAACCCAAGAGATCTGTTCATATTCTAGAGACCCAAGGAATCTAGCTGAAGGCTTGGATCGAATAGCAACATTCTTAGTGAGTGCAACTAAAGACCTAGAGCCCACGACAACGGCGTCCACAAGTACAGCTGGAGTCCTGGAGCCCATAGCAATAGCTCATGAAAGTCTGTATCAAGGATCTGCACTGGGACAGTCTAAAGGTTAGTGATAGAAGCTAGAAAGCCTATGCCAATGGGACGAAGGATTTGTGCTAACAGGCTAAGGGATCTGCACTGGAGCCAGGATATAACACTCAGAATAAGGACCAGAGCTCCCTTGAAAAGAACTGCAGCCATCCTAGCGGCAGTGAGGACCTGAGTTCTTCTGATGATGAGAGCAGCTGGGTTCATATCAGGTAAACCAGCAGAACAAGCTTCTTCAGAATCAACAGCACACCTTCCCCTACAGTTCTGCTTTTCTGCTGCTGGCAACAAGGCTCAGGTGGATCTTCCACACCCAGAGCCACACTGACTCAGTTAAGCTAGGTATAACAAGTTGACTGTTACATAATCTACAATAGATACTCTTTGCTCATTTGACTTATTTCTGTTCAGCAGAAAAATTTGTAACAGTGTAGAGTTAGAAACATGTTTTAACATATTTTTCTGAAACTCACATAGGAATTGTCACTGAAAAGTCCATTTTTACTCCATTCATGATATTGCAAGTCCTTTACCCACGTCATAAATCTATATAACTTATGAAGGCTATGACTGCTTACCCCCTTTTGATGACAAAAAAATTGTGCTTAAAAGTATGAGGGAGAATCAGCAAGTACACAAACACATGTCTGTGGACACACCCTTCGCTGGGATCCACCCATATGAGGGCTTCAAAGGAAAATGCCATCAATTCTGTGACCCAGTGGTCATCAATGCCTTGCTGTCTAGTCACCCCCTCTATTCAGTGTACGGCTCAAGGGTCCCCCCTTCATTAAATAGAATCCTCCCATTGTTCAGATATATTGACCCATTTTTAAAATAAATGGAAGCAAAGAGCAAATGGCAGTTGTTATGGCATGATGACTCATTAAATTCTGGTCCTGAAAGTCAATGTCCTTTAAAGATAAAAACTTACCCAGCATCACCAAAAATCCAGAGGCAAGAAGAGAATGCATGTTTCCTGCCATCTGATAATCAGGAGCACACTATTCTCTCAGTTACACACCTCACTGAGGACTTATGACAAAGACAATCTTCAATCAGTAACTGTTTTGTCTTCAATTTACATGTGGTCAAACTCCACTCACCGAAGTCAAAGGGAGCTGGTATCTCATACAGGAAGTGATAGAGTTTGTGCCAGAAGTCCAAGCAGGAGACCCCGAGGTCAGCATTCTGCAGCTTATTTTCAGAAATTTGGGGTAATCATCAGTTTCCTATTTTAACTTTAATAAAAAGAAGTCAAGAAAACTTGTACTTCCAGGAATTTTCTACTCCTGAATAATAAGTCCTTGAGAAAATGCTTTGACAATTTAGATATTAATAGTTCAGGAACTTATAAATAAAGTGTACTTTGAAATAACAGAATTTAATACAGACCAGGACAAAATAGAGCATATATTCTGTGGCTGCAAGTAGCTAAATGTTTGCAAAAAGTGTGTGACACTAAGCAACTCTGGCCTGCACTACCCTGCTTCTGTGTCTCTGTCTCTTGATCACCATCTCTTTCTTCCCTCCCTTCCAAGCTGCCTTCAATATGTCCCAGACATCAGATCTTCATAAGCCTCCCTTCTACCAACTGGAGGGCCTCCATATCCATTTTCCACATGAAATGAGGTTCCCCAGAGATGCTATGTTCAGCAAATATGAGCAAATAGAGCACAAACCCACACTGTGTTCTCAATCACAATGGCATATTCTTCTTGCCTTTCATCCAATTCCAGTTTTCTGCCTGTCTAAGAAATGGATAGGGGTGGGTCATGGCAGACCAACTCCATGGTTTGAAGAATTCAGTACAGAGTGAGATTGTGAGTGCCTTTTCCAGGAAGTAGCAAGCAGTACAAGATGGCAACAGAAGATCATGAAAGGAAGCTGGCAAGATCAAACCTGCACACCAGCCCAGCACGGTGTGCACTCAGGCATTTTCTCCTTTGCCTTTCTTAAGGTAAACTCAAGAGAGATGATGGCTGAGCAATAAATATGAAGTTAGAGTTAAAATGTATTAGGTCAGGAAATTACAAAGGTACCACAGCAAGTCCAAAACATCTGTGGTGTCTGCAGAGCTGGCTGAGGGCTGAGGTGAGTGATCAGCGACAGCCATGAGGCCAGTTCTAGAGGTGCTTTGCTCTTTCCAAATGGATCCTAAAGAAAGCATTTCTGCAGAGAAAGGAATTCGCTGACAGCCCGATGTGCTGGATTAGAGTAATGCCAAAGATTTTGAAGGAACTCTGGGGTGTTGCGTGCATGGATGACCCATGCTTTTGTAATTTTAAATTTTACCACATCCCTTATTTCATGCTGTCTAATAAAGATGTGTTTACTCTCTCAGTCTGGCAAGAGAGAAATAAATATGCCCAGCACTGAGTCTGTATGAAGTCACCTAACAACAATGCCACTTAACATCCGGCTT
>PVKN010044476.1:0-10091 GCA_004027915.1 Capromys pilorides
CCCTGAGCTCTAATTGTTTTGATCTAGGCATTTAGCTATAAACTCCCTTCTTAGAGTTGCTTTTATTGTAGCTAAGACATTTTAGCATATTTTATTTTCATTTCATGTGATCATATGTTTTAAAATTTCTGTTTGCTTCAACAACCCACTGATCATTCAGAAGTGAATTGCTTCATGTCTATGTATTAGTAGTTTATGTAGTTTTTCTTGTTCATTGCTAGTTTCATTCTATTTTAATCTGTAATAAATTATTTTAATTTTTTGTATTTGTTAAAGCTTGCTTTATTACCTGAAGTATTTACCTATTTTGAAGAATATTCCAAAGCTGCTGGCTGCTGGGAAGAATGTGTATTTTGTATTTGTTGAATAGAATGTTATGTTTCCATCTGTGAAGGTTATTTGATATATGGTTCTTGTGGTTTGTATCTGGAGGCCCTCCTAAAGCTGCATACAGTCATGGGGTGCGCTAGAGTTTGGATTCGACCGTGGTGCAATGCTGGGATTAAAGGCCGGAGTGCTACACCTGCCCTTTGGCAGGTAGCTTGCACACACTATAAGGAAAGGAAAGCGTCTTGCCTTTTCTACTCTTCCCCGTTTGCTTTTGCTACATTTGCAGTTTTCCACTACTACCATGCACTGCTGCCCTCTGCCATGTGCCACTGTGCCTTGGAGCTAGCTCAGTATGGACTAAAACCTCCACAAAACTGTGAGCTAAATAAAGCTTTCCTTCCTTAATTTTGGGTGTCAAGTATTTTGTCTCAGCAAGGAGAGAAAAGTTACCAAGACAATATTTTAATTCTGATATTTCTTTGCTGACCTTTTTTTTGTGGGGGGGAGGGGGCATGTACCGGTAAGAGAAGAATATTGAATTCACCTGCTATTATTGTGTAGGAACCTATGTGTCCTTCTGTGTTATGTGGTGTATGTTATATTTATAAAATTGAGCACACCAATATTTGATGCATCTACATTTATAATTGTTACTTTACTTGATGAGTTGTTTCCTTTACCAATACGTAGGGGTCTTGGCATAGGACAGAAGGGCATGGAAAAGCTGTCTGGGAAGGTAGCGGTGACCTGCTAATTATAAGATCCTAGAAAATAAGCCAGAGCAATTTCCAAAGCACATGGATCTCTGGCAAAAACGTGAGCAGGTGCTTAATAGGATGGCCAAGACCCAATGCCAGCCTCAGACAAAGAATCCCAGTGCTGCCTCTCAGGACCCAGATGTAGACATTCTCCTGGATCTCCTTAGGATTTGGGCAATCCAAAAGGACACAGAAGAAGGCTTGCTCTGTGGCTTTCCTTGTGATAGCCTCTCCTGTGTTCTCCAGGGTGTTCTATCTTTTTGTTTTTTCCTCTTTTACTTGGCCCAAGACACTCTAGAGAGCCAGTTTCTCCTTCACTCATCCCTTTTACTTTTCAATTTAACTTTGCCACTACTTTTTGTTCAATTTTCTTTCTTTGTTTGAGATGAGAAGAATCTGGAATACAACTCTAAAGGGAGAGCCGAGCAACCTCACACCTGGAAATATTTAATTGGTGAGCTGCTTTCAAAAGGAGCTACCTGATAGCATTTTGTTGTAGTCAGCAAAGAGGATCACCAGCCAGGAGATTCTGATAACAGGCTTCTTTATTTTCATCTGAATATTTTTGCCTTCAGTTGTGCTGTGTTATATAGGCATATGATCTCTCTGTATACCCAGGGCTGTGGCAAAAGTCCAGAGACAAATCTCTAATCACATTGACAGGTGGGAAAAGCAAACATCAGTGGGTTCTGTGCTAGGCGGAGGCAGCAGGGAGAACTAAGTAGTCCACTGGTTCAGTCTCAGTGCTTTTGGACCCCGCGCAAAATCACAATAATAAACTTGGCTCTGCATCATACGCAGAGATGCTGTCAACCTAACAGCCCGAGGTTCTAGCTGCTTAAGCTTCGCAGGTGGTTGTGACCCGCTATCCTCCTCTTCATGACTGTTTCTGTGGTTATTTCCCACTCCGTCACTGTGATAGATTGGCCCCAGGGACCTTAATGTGTGATTGTCCTCTGACTTCTAATTTTAAGAGTAGCATGGTCTTGAACAATAATGCCTTCTCCAAATAGCTCCCAGTGGCTTCTAGATAGGTTGCTGCTGCAGTTGGCTTCTTCGGAAAACCTAGCCTGCCATGCACAAATAACCACTTTCTGAGTAAAGCTCCATGCTGTGTTAGCAGTCCATCATAACCATGGGACTTTCCTGGCACTAGGCCTGTTGGACTGTTGTTATCACTGGGGTTCTAGACCCTTTCAGGCTTACCTTGTGCTTGTAGAATTGCATTCCTCTTCGCACCCCAGAAACTGAGGGCTAGCCTTCCAAGCTGCTTTATTGTTTTCTCTACATTGTTGTTTGTTTCCCTATAAGTTTTCAGCTTTGCTATAACAATTTCTTGCTTCCTGGAGTTCTTCTTTTTCTCTTTGCTGGATAGTTGCTGAGGTGTCTTAATTGCAGGTCCCAAGAAGCTGTCACTTGCTGCTCTGCCTGCCACCTTGAGGTTCCTCTGCCTCTTTATCTTAACACCTCCTCCCTTCCCCCGCCCCTATCCCAGCATGATGGGAAGTGTCTATCATGATGGCCAGAGCTGCCTTGCTATGTCTTCCCTGCTGTCCCTCCACTCATCAGCAGAGACTGCATCACCACATTACAAGAGGGGGTGGTGTGCAGCTAGATTAGGTTCTGAGCTCCTGCAGGGCATTGACTGTGTCTCACTTTTTATTCATGGAATGCTTGAACCTTTACTGACTACTATACAGCTGGTGCTGTTGAATCCTGTGATTTTTTTTTTAAATGTACTTAGTACAGGATCTATAAGGTCTCACTACACAGATGGTCTCCTAGTGATCCTTCTATTTTCAGCCTCCCAAGTGCTGGGATTACAGGTATGTACCACTGCGTCCAGTCTCAGTCGCAGTCTCAGTGTGCCCTGGGGTCGGGCCAGCAGGCATGCTTGGTATTGAACCCTGGTCCCAGGCGCTTTAGTCCATTGAGCTATCTGGCCAGCCCAAAGCCATGATTTTTACCAAGAATTTAAATACTACAATAAGCTTATTTATACAACAAATATATATTATAATCCTAATTTCTCTGGAACTCTTTTAGTGATGGAGTTTAGAGAGACATAGATGATAAGCCCCTCTGGAAGTTCCAATTCTGGTGGAGACAGGCAATTAGCAAGTTGGACTCCATGTATGACATTTTTCAGACTCTGTCCTTCCATTTTCTCCCTCCACCCTACCTCTGGGCAAATAGGTAAGAAATCTGGGGTGCTCTGTCTTTCGGTGGCAGAGGTTGTTGTTCAGACCATAAAACTCCTGTAGATTCCAGAACTCTGACTCTGCCTGAGTGTACCTTCAGCCTCCATGGACACCAAAGCCATTTTTTTTTTAACTCTTCCCAGAAAGCCTAAGCATGTGAGCAACAAACATGTTCAGATCCTCTTGAAACACGTGTCATTATTCTGGACATTTGAGCCAATTTAGTAATGGTGATAACCTGCAGTCTCTCCAAACAGACAAATAACAAAATAACTACTACCACTGTGCTACTGAGAGCAGAAATTTATTCTTTATAACTCTTAGGCCTAGAAAGTCTAGGATGAGGGCACTGGTGGTGTCTGGAGAGGAGAGCTTCCTTGGAGGTGGTGTCTTCTCATGTCTTTCAAAGGTTGAAGGAGCCTACGAGCCCCCCCCCCCCCATCAGTCTTGTTAAGGACACCAGTCCCATCCACGGGGGTCCATCCTGATAAGCTAGTTATCTCCCTCAGTCCCCACCTTCCTGGCTATCACATTGGAGATGTGGATTTGGAGGAACGCAGACACTGAGAGTGTAGTTGGGCAACCACAAGGCAAATAGGAACAAACAGGGTGATTTCAGAAAACAGTAAATTCCAGGAGAAAAATAAAGCAGGAAACAGATAAAGTTGAGGACAGTGGCAGTCGGAGAATGGGGAAGGGATAAGCTTGATTAAAACACAACTTGATGGGCAGGCAATAGCTCAGCAGATTAAAGAGCTTGCAAGCAGGTGCAGGGGTTGGGGGTTTGACCCCTGGGCCTGCCATGCTGGCTCTGTCCCTGGGGCGTGATGAGATGGCAATTGAGACTGGGTGTAGTGGTACACACCTGTAATCCCAGCTCTTGGGAGGCTGTAAACAGGTGGATCAGTCCGAGTCCCATCTAGTAGTGAGACCCTGAACACCCTGTAGACCCTTCCTTAAAATATGGAAAAAAAAAAATATATATATATAATAATAATAATAATAATAATAATAATAACACACAACTTGATATGTAGAGCGATGGGTCAGGACTCAAGGTTTCCCAGGCACCCTACCCCAAACACTCCTCATTCTGTACCCTGGTCTTAGCTCATGTGCCTTTGGCCAAAACTGCAGAACAGATCCACCTGACTTTGGCCTATGCAGAAAACCATAGAAACTCTCCTTCGTTAACATCGAAAATCCCGCATGGGCCAGGTAGCCCTGCCCACATTAGCTCCCTCTGGGCTGTTCCAGCCCACAAACACCCTCCACACAAAACACCTTAAAAACCCTGTGCTTTGCCTTATTCGCTGCTGTCAGTGCTCTTGCTCCTACTGCCAGTAAATCCTCTCCTATCAGAATGCCTGGCCCCATGGATCATGTGGGTTCATACCTAACACCCAGGACAGTCAGCTTTCCTTCCAAAGATACATCCTCTTTATCAGTATTAAAAGAGAAATTGTAGTAATGGTAATATTGAATTTCTTCCTGCATTAGTTAGTTTAGTATATGGCCTCTCAGGTTAAAAATAGCATTGTTCAAGTTCCTTCTAAGCCAAGAAATCAAGAGACTGAATTTTTGCCCATGAGCCTAGACTGGATCAGCGGTCTCCTGATTGGCTAGAGATGAGTTTATGGCCCCAGAAGCCACGCAGTGCGCCCTGTGAGTGCATAATTCACAGTGGAGCAGACGCAAAACAAGAGCTTGGATCTGGGCCCTGCCTTCCTCCAGTTTTGCATGTGTAAGAGGGAAAGCCACTGAAGTTTAGAATTCTATTTTTTTCTTGTCTGAATCTTAAATCATTTTAGAACTGATTTTCTTATCTCTTAGTATCTTCTCCAAATGTATTTGCTCTAGTTAGCGCTGATATTGTTCTTCACTCTCACCTCAGGTGCCTCTTTCTGTTCTGCATTCTGCAGAACTCAAGTGTCTTGAGGTATTATCAATTGAGTACATGTTAAAATTAACTTTTATTAAAGAGAAACATACAAAATTTAAAAAAATACATTACCAAATTCTTATTTTACCCATCAGTTTGGCACCTTAGACCTTATATTATTGCTCAATAAAATTTCAGATATCTATTGTTTACACAGGTGAATTAATCCTTACCACTTCTAGAGCTTATGAGAAGTCTCTTGTTGTTATCTTCCCCTCAAAAATTTTACCTTTTTTATAAAACATTTTTTGAAGTGTTCATCTCCTTTTATCGGACTTTCCTCTTTCCTTCCCTCCTTGCTCTTCTCTTTTTCTTCTGTCTTTCTTACTTGCCCTCTTTCTTTCTATTTTTTACAGGGGATCCAAGTCTAATTTTCCCAACCATAATTGCCTCTCTTTCTACTTTTCAGCTACTGAGAATAATGCTGGTAGAGTTTAATCATTTGTGATCCCTTTATGAGTTTGAAGTAAAGGGTTTTTAAAACCTGGTGGCACCTATAATCCAAGTACTCAAGAGGCTGAGGCAGGAGGATCACTGTGAGTTTGAGGCCAGCCTGGACTATAAGAGTTCAAAGGTAGCAAGATTGTCTCAAAAATAAGTCTTCTAATCTTCAATCCCATTTCAGTTAGTAAAACAATTGGCTTCACTAGTAATATGTAGTATAAAAATATAAGTAATAGAGGGCCAGACAAATAGCTCAGAGGATTTAAGCACCTGAAAGTAGGTGAGGGGTCGGGGAAGGTTGATCCCTGGGCCTGCGTACAGGCGCCACCCCTGGGGTGTGCTAAGATGGCAACTGAGACTGGGTGTGGTGGGCCCCCCTATAATCCCAGCTCTTTGGAGGCTGTGAATAGGCAGATCACAAGTCCGATCTAGTAGTGAGACCCTGAACACGCTGTAGACCCTTCCCTAAAATACAAAAAAAAAAAAAAAAAAAAAAAAAGAAAGAAAATATAAGTAACAAATACTCATTTACAGTGATAATCAAGATTAATTATTCTTCTTATTATTATTATTTTTGTCTTTTTGAGACAGGGTCTCGCTATGCAGCTCAGGCTGGCCTAGAGCTCACTTTTGTAGCCTAGTCTGGTCTCGAACTCGCACTGATCCCTCCTGCCTCAGCCTCCCAAGTGCTGGGATTACAGGCGTGCACCACCACACCCGGCTCAAGATTAATTATTGGGTACCAATTTAACTCCATATACTTGAAAACCCTAGTGATACTGAAGGCTTGTTTTTATAACACTGGTAAACACTGCTGGTCAGTGGCCTTGGCCATGTGAATTGTTTTCTGATGAAGAAAGCTGGGTCTATTTTGAAATGTTTCATGTGTGAGTCAAGCCAAGGGAGAGGGTGAGCAATATGTTGAGAAAGTACAGATTACGCACTTGGTGGAGGCAGCTCTTTCTACAAAACAGTGTACTCACAGTGTGAGTATTAATTCTCATAGACTTTACTCGCTTATATTTTGATATCATGGTGAAAACCAAATTTTCAAACTTACAACACTACAAAATACCTATGACCAATTAATAACACCACCTTTGTACTTTTGAAAACCTGTGACATTCCCGAGCATTGCCACATAGTTTCTCCTCTAGGAAGTTGTGAGAACTACGTTATTTTCAACTAACAGCTTTCACCTACATCATGACATTGAACTTCCCACTGATACAGAAATGTGGCTATTCTGGTACTTTTAGCCTCATGAGAAAACTTGCCATGCATCCATATTGCGTTGATTTGTATAGAGGAAAGACTGGAATCTTTGAAAGCAAGAACTTGTTGCTTTCATCTTGATATCGCAAGACCTAGCTTGCAGCACCAGGTCAACAGTCGCCGAGTGCTCAGTAACGTGTTGCAAAGTGAACCCTTTAGACGGAATCAGTAACGTGGCTTCTTGGAGTTGAGGTTTATTTACAAAGTTAGCATTTAATGCCTTCTTTGTGTTTTACTTTTAGTGATTCTTAAAAATATTTTTCTTTTTCTCATTTGATAATTTTCCTATTCATACCCTACTCTGGTATTAGGACCCTAAGCTTTTTGCTACGAAAACAACAATCCTTCTTAAATACTTCTAAAATTCTGTTCTCTCATTTCTATGCCCATGTGGCTTTCAACTTAAGATTTGGGACCTAAGAGTTCAGTATTCAAGTCTACATACCACTCATGAGAAATACAATAGAACTCTTTCTCCTCACAAGTTAGAAGCACTATTTTCTGGGTTGGTGGTTTCAACTGGAGAAGGTTCTAGGGAGTTTTAAATGCTTCACTGTTATGGTCCTGGGGGACATCTAGTTAGGCAAACTGCTTGTAAAACGGTATTACTCTCATAAATCACACACTGGTGTGTGTGCACCAGTGTAGGGGCAGAATAGTCGTGTGGCTAGTGATAGATAATACTAACTGTAGGTATTCATTCTATATTTAAATATTCAGACTTTTCAATAGCCTGTGAATGAGAAAAATTTATTGCATTAAGGTAGACTTAGATATTTGACATGTAGCTGATATTTTCATAGTGTGAGAAATACCAAGCTGACATTACGCTGTCTCTGTGCTGATCATTTCTAAATGTCAGAGTGCAGAAACTTATTCATGGGACTTCAGTGCCTTAGGATATTGTCAATTTAAAAGACATTCACATCAACTTCCTTTTTATTTAAACATGCTAAATGAAGTATGAAAAGCAGGTTAAGAAATCAGAGAAAGGAAGAGCAAAGAAGCCTATTGACTAGAAAAATTTAAATACAGTAATAGATTAGGGAACCTTTACATCTGTTTCCATGGACTCCTGGCTGACAGCAGACTCCAGTGGCTGCCTCCTAAGACTTCCGACAACTGCAGCCATGTTATCATACTATTTCACTCATAGAATTTATATTAAATTTAGAAAATTGGAACTAAGATAATAACTATTCATTTATTTTGTAGAGTATCTTTAATAAATAAGTCAAATAACTAAATTAATACTTTCCTACCATTTTTAAAGTAGTAACATTGGACTTTAAACAAAATCAAATAATGATATTTTAAATTAAAAAATTATTTTGTTCACTAATCTCTCTAGCAGTTAATTATGAATTTACCAAACTATTTGAACTGCTGATAGTTTGGAAATAATTCAAAGGATTATTTTTTTAAACAAATTGGCCACATTAAAGATAATTATGAGTTTAAATAAACCCTTCTCTTTGCAATTATATGCACAGCAGGTCTTCTAATTACTTGGGGTCACTCAAATCCCATGATATCTTCTGAAAAACATTTCCTCTGCAGTCTGTCTAGTCATACTTTCTTTATGATCTTGGAAGCCAAAATCTTTCACTTTTTCAAATCCACCGATTTTTTTAAGCAACAGTGGAATGATGATGATAGTGATACAGATTGTCAGTCATAGAGTCAGACAAGTTTATTTCAACTTGTGCAGGTCAGTGATAGGAGAGAGTTACTCTGTGGCCACCAAAGTTCTGATCTATCTCAAAAAATGTTATTTGAGACACAAGCAAAAGTTGTGGGACCTTGCTTTCCTTTTTATTTTATTAATTTTAATGAGAAAGAAATAGCAATGAGATAGTTTCAAAACAGGCTAATAGGACAGTTGCAATATTAATGCTTTGCATATTGTTTTCACAGTAGTTATTCAGAGTATAAGATGCAGACATATCTTGTCTAAACACTATTAGTACAAATCTTTCTTCTCATTGAACTAAGAGAGAGTAGTTGTATATCAGCCTATTTTTTTCATTACAAAACGCTCCTTAATTTGTATCCCCCTTTTTTGTTTTGTTTTGTCAGAGATAGGTGTTCCATTGCCATTCAGATATTATAGGTGCATGAATTCAGCAAAATAACCCAATGTAGTTCACTAGTCCATAATAGTAGTGAGTTATCAGCAGAACTGGTAATGTCATAAGTTGTTGACTTGAACCTTTTACAGCTCAGCATATTAATATGGCTTTATGTTTTATATCTTGTGGTTATACTTTTCTGCTGGATGGTTAAGATCAAGAAAAGCAAGACCTATATAAAAAAAAATGTAACTTTTGTATCTGACAAGGTCAGTCAAATCCCCTCAGGATTTATCTTGGAACCATGTACAGCGCTTTGTAGAACTTTTGTCAATGTCAGCCATCTGGATGAGTCACAGCCATTGCTTGACCAGTTTGCTCACAGTGAAAATCTTAGACAATGTTTTCTCTCTAAGTGACTCTCCTTAGGCACACTACACATCATTGATCCTTTTCCTCTGTGGTCCCATAATCTCCTTGATCAGAAAATTTGGGACACCACTGAGTTATAGGATGTTGCAGTACAGGTTCTCTTATGCCCTTAGTCTCACTGACCTTGAAGGGTTAGGGCCAAAATATTGGCAATCCTTGTAGCCCTTCTTTGTCTCTAATTTTTGGTCTGCAACCTTAAGTTATTAACCATCCAGAAGAGAAGCTTAATGACAGGATGGCCAAGTGGTCTCAGGTGCTACACTCAAGCTCTGCTGCCTGCGCTAAGGATTCTGGGACCTTCCTAAGCAAGACCAGCTGTTTTTAGAGGCTGCAAAATTTTAAATTGTTATTTGAAAAACAAAAAGGCAAGCCAAAAACACTGAAAGATAGAATTAGTACAAAAGACAATTATAATCTTGTACTCTAAAATCAAAGTTAGAACAGATAATATCTATTCTTCGTTTAAAAATGTCACTGGTTAGCATGGGTCCTCATTTTAATAATAATGGAAATTAAAACTTGAGCACTAATTTGTAGGAAAAAAAAAAAGCTTTCATTGAAAGTCAAAAGAGGACAAGGATTCCAGCTTGGGTAGTGGTGGGACAGGTCATACTGGGATAAAGAGGATCAGATTGGC
>PVKN010044477.1:0-10085 GCA_004027915.1 Capromys pilorides
GTGCTCCTAAATATTTTGAATGAATGAATGTAGGAAAACTGTGTCTTTATATATTTTCTCATTTAAGGCATTGTAAAATCAGTGAAAGATTTATTTAATGTTAACTCAATCTTGCTGGTGAAGTTCCTATGTGAGATTCTTTGGGCAGGCCTTCCATAAGGTATTCTCTTCTCTGGCTCCCACTCAGGAAAGCTGACTTTCATAACTGGAAAAGTTATGGGGAAGGAGGAGGTGATGGTTGTAGGATGGAGAGTGGCTTTTGTCAGGCCAACCATAGCTTCCTGTGCTAAAGATGTTGAAAAGCATGGAACAGTGTGTGAAGAGGCACTGGGGGATTCTTGCTGGACAGCAAACAGCTCTTATAAAACAACAATTTGATGAGCTCAGTGCAAATGATTCAGAAACATATGGGTTCAGTTTCCCTTGAGACATACATAACTTTAACAATTAAACACCACAATGATTAGCAGGGGAAAGAATACACAATAGGGATTTGCCAGAGTCTACTTGAAAGCATGTATGAAGCCTTCACAGAGCCCCACATGGGGTCATTCCCATGGAATGAAAGGGGTCTGTGTAGCAGCTACAGGAAATACGGGGTCCTTCGCCAATTCCAAGCCATCAGGAGCATTAATAGTAGGTTTCACAGCAACTCTGCTGGAAGAAAGGTGGCTTTGATCCTAAAAATAATGGATGGAGTAGAATCACACATTAGAGGTCTACACTTTCCCCTCTGTTAGATTATGTGTGTATCAAATGTGTATGGTTGTTGTGTATATATTATGGCAGTTCTTTCCAATGAACTAAAATCTCTCCAGAGATGTTATCTCATCTGATTTCACTGTGTGCACCCAAAGGGCATATACGATTGTTCCAGTTCCATATCTGAGGAAAGAACATTAACAGAGGGGTGAAGGGCATTGCCTGGGTCATGCAGTATCGCAGACTGGCCAGACAAGAGCCAGCTGTCCAGCCTGCTGATTCCTACTTCCTGATCCACCCTGCCTCAGATTAATAAAGCCATGTACAGCATCATTGTATATTAACTTGAAAATTGGGTCTCCTAAGGGGAATTCTGGCTTTTTCCAATGAAGCTGTAGCACTTGGCAACTGGTGAGAAAGAGGCAATTAATTTTTTCCTCATGAGTAAAATCATTATATAAAGTGCCCTGGCAGCCTCCAGGGCTCGATACAAGATGCTGAATTATATATCACTGCAGCTGATTCTTCTATCAAAAAACTCAGGGTACAAATGCAAAAGCAAAGGCCACAGTACTGTACATTCCCATCCTTTCTTACTGGGTGCGACAGTTTTCCAATTGGCTCTGATTCGAGGAAGACGAGCCTCCTCTCCCTTGATTCTAAAAGTACAGTAAATATATTCCTCTTAGGTAGTTCACAGGATCAAATATTCTGGAGCTGCCCAAATCTAATTTGTCTTTCTTATCTCCTTGCCTTCCGCCACCCCCCCCCCACACACACACACAATGGTCCCCTGGTATTTATTTACTATAGTATCTTAGAGCTTGAGAAAACTTGACAGGTGATCCACAGCAACGAGTCTCAATCTGGGCTGAACACTAAACTCTTGGGGCGGAGAGGGCTTTAAAGAAATACCACCTCACGTAGAACAGCAGGCTCCCCCAAGGGCCCTCCCTCCATTCAGATCTAGGCCAGTTTGCTCCTCCAGGTGCTCTAAAGGCAATCAGCTAACACTGAAAGGAACAGTCTCGTGCTCATGTCACAAAGCTCCATAATAGCAAAGCAGCATAAAACACAGAAAAGAAAAATTATGTGTCACGATTAATTCAGTGCCATCAGAGTATCAGATAAAGACTATAACAATACATGGATAATAAAAGGTTTATAACTGGATTTTTCAGTATAAAGTTGTTTTTTTATTTTTGTTTTGTTTTGTTTTTGCATTCTAAATTTCTTTTGTGCCTTCCTAGGAAATCTGTTACATTGAGAATAATATTGCCTCATGGAAATCAAGACAGAAAGGGGCCCTGTTTCCTCTCAGCAGAGTCGGGGTGCGAAGCCAGGTCTCCTAACTCTGGTCTCAGACTTCCGCTCATGCTCACTCTGTTCACCAGGGACATGGGATTCTCTCTGACAGCTTCAGTGCACAGCATCAGGGATGGTTTATGACACACTGGCAGTTTGTCTCCTGCACTGACAGGTGATACAGGCCTGGGTTATATGTGAAAGAACAGGGCTGTGACCTCTCCACATTTGGGAGCAGAGGAACATTCCCTCAGAGTGAAGGGTTGGATGTATGAGTTTTTCTTGAAGGAAGAAATGAGAAAGAGGAATGAGTATATGACATACGAAACCCCCACAAGCCGACCACAGAGAGTGACACAGGCTTTGACAAACAGAACAGGGCACTTCCACCTGCAAATGGACCCTGTACCATCTCCTCTTTAACGACAGATGTGCACTTCAATGAGAAGAGAATGAATCTCTGGCTCTAGGTCATACCTTACACTCTTTCTGAGGTTATAAGGACATCAAACAAATATTTAGACAGAGTCCTTTACTCAGCTTCTCTGGAGCCGTGAATCAAGTCAGAAAAGTAATTCAACCCTCACTCTCTAGGTACCAGAGGGGAAGAAAAGTCATTTCCTCAGACTCTATCCTCCCTACAGAGCCATTTGTCAGTTTCCTCAGAGAGTCTGCATCGATCCCATTTGGACTCTTGCCAAAATGCACACCCCAGAGAAGTGCAAGCCAGACCGGTCGGCTCCCCTAGTCACTTCCTCCCTCAGCCCTGTGGAAAGGGCTGTGACAGAGCCATGAGCCATAAGAGGCCTCTGTGGTGTCTGGGTTTTTCTTTGCACTCAGGGTAGCTCCTGAGTATCCACTTTCATGGGCACTTTTCCATCCAGTGGTAGAGGTTGGATAACTGGTTCATCAGAGGTAGCTTTTGTAGGATTCCCTTGAGGTTCTTACTAACAAAAGGAGAAACCCTCACTTGGAAAGTTTGCTCACCCTCCCCTCCTCCACTAAAAGTAAGATCATCTGAAATATGCAGACAACCAATGCTTCCTGACTCACTAAACTTTGATGCTTTTAACTAGCATCACCCAACAGCACACCCTTAGGAGCAGGGGAGAACTTAGAGAACACAACTCATAGCTTTACTGAATGAAGAAAATCCATCCACTTGACACTAAAAAGAGGACTCAGACCCTAACCCCACACTATGCTCCTTAGTCCCTGCACATCCAAAGGGCACACATGACTTGTGTGTGTGTTTGGCCACATGGAGATTTTCAGAATTGTGTGCTTTGTGGGGTTCGTTAGTCTTCATCTAAGAGCCAACCCCTCTCTGCTGTGCAGCTCACCATGGGAGTGCTGAGCCACACTGAATGTTTTATTACTAACTAGCATTCCCTACAGAAGATACAGATTTGGGTTCATCTTTTGCCCTTGCCACTTTCTTTCTGCCAATCAAAGTTTTCATCTTGCCTTTTGTCCTGCTTCCCAGCCCAGAGTTACTTGATGAACAAACCCAGAGCAGCATCAGAGATAACTACTAGTATTATCCTATTTCTCTTTGTGTCTTGTCATAAGGGAATGGTATGATTTAAAGACATCTTAGGGAACTCTCACTTTCCTTACAGTGGAACAAAGGCCTGTCTTTAAAACAGCCACCAATAGAGTATAAAGACAAGACGCTGAGTTCTCTTTGTCACATATATGTTGCTAAACACAAAGAACCAAGGGAAGACAAAGCCAGCCCAGAACTATCCATAAAGTTGGAGAGAATTTATCAAATAGCATGCCTTTCCTCCATCAAGCCTTGGAACTGCCCAGCCACACTCCATCTTCTGAATCCATAGTGATGTCAGATGTCAGGGTGTCTTTTTCAGTACAGGTCCATGCTGTCTTTTCTCTTTATATACTGTTTTCCCCTCTGCCCTCATACCTTCCCAACCATATCCCATGGTGCTCAGTGGCACACTGAGCAGGCTGTGGCTGTCAAATGTGTCTTGTCATGCATGAGCCAGCAGAGCACACATCACTCCCTCCACCCTGTCCCTCTCAGCCTTCTATAAACAAAGCGCCCTTGCCTATCACTGAGTGGGAGATGCCATTCTTGAGTTCAACAGGGCACACAGTCTCCACTGGATTTTTTTTTTATGAGTAGAATAGATTTATTGGAGGGAAAGAAAGCTCTTGTCTGAGAGAAATGAGGGAAGTCCTGAGTGGGTGGTTCCCAGGAAGTTGTCTCTTCCAGGGACTTTTATAGAGAAAACTATGCAATGAGGCAGGTCTAGGGTGGTGGAGAATACATAGGAACTCACTTAAGTGGGCATGAGGTGGGACAAAACTATGGTCCTTAGTCAGTATTCTTGCCTGCTTACCATGTGACTTGCTACCCCATTTGATCCTGGATTTAATCAATTTTACCTGAGCAATGGTGCTTGTCATCCCATTGGTTGACCATAGTTTTGTTCACTGGATTTTCTGAGAACTTTCACAGCTAAGAAGAAAAGAAGTGTGGAATCTAAACAGCCTTTATTCTTCCCTCAAATCCATCCTGCTGCCTCCAGGCCACGTTTCTCTCTTGGGCCCTCACAGAAACTTCATCACCCTTCTCTTATGAAATATTAAAATGCAGTGGTTTTTGAATGAACACAAAAATTTGTGAGTCAAGGGATGAAAACTCCTCCCCCTGTTTCTGAGAGCCATGGAAAAGTACTTCTCAGCCTTCTCACCACAGGAAGAACTCATGCCCCAGGCAGCCTTGCCAAGCTGCTGAGAAGCTAATTGTCTCTAGGAGAAGACAGGACAAAAAGAGAAGAAAGACCTTCTGCTCCTGGGACTGCAGGGCCATTATC
Source organism: Capromys pilorides (assembly GCA_004027915.1). Lineage (NCBI taxonomy): Eukaryota > Metazoa > Chordata > Mammalia > Rodentia > Capromyidae > Capromys > Capromys pilorides. The sequence continues at coordinate 4,851 of PVKN010044477.1, forward strand.
AAATGACTGAGCACACATTTCCTATTTATTGCAACATTTCAGGCTATGTTGCTGTATTTTGACATCATGTTTTGAGAATACAATATTTATTAATTAGCATATGCCTGCTAGTATATAACAAAATGACAAGCTAATGTCAGTTTCATAATGAAATTTCAGGAGCCATTTGAGATAGATACAAAATCATTTAAAGTGACTCTTCAGAAAGTCTTTTATTTGGAATATCTGCTATTACATTATGAGACATGCTTCACTGAATATAAAAGATCCTTAATTTGATTATATTAGGAACCCATCAATAGTATTGACGCATCTCATCATCATTTTTCCAGTGATCACTACTGTTATGGCTTGTGTCTAGATGTCCCCACAAAGCTTGCTGTGGTCATAGGTGGAGCTTTTTCAGAGGTGGCTGGATCTAGAGCATGTGATGCTGGCATTATCCATAGTGCAATGCTAGGCTCAAGGGCACCAGGACTAAGGATTTCAGTACTGTGCACCCTAAGTAATCTGGATAAGATGAAAGGGGCAGAAAGAAGCTATTAGGGATCCTTGCTGCTCTTGCTATCTTTGCCTGTGATTAACTGTTTTTCTCCTGTAGGATGCCTCTCTGCCCTGTGCCACTTTCCCTTGGAGCCAGTCAACTGCAGGCTGCAGCTTCTATAAACAGTGAGCTAAATAAACCTTTCCCTCTTTAGCTTTGGGTGTTGGGTGTTTTATTTCATCAATGGAAAAGCAACTAAGATAACTACCAAACTGTAATTTCATACAAAGCCATCTGCAACTTCAGATGAAATGGCAAGAAAACTACTGTAATGGAAGCCTTTGGGCATACACAGGCATTCCCCTGGGCACCCAGGGTCATCCTCTCTGCAGGAATCCACGTATACACCACAGTCCAGTCCACCCTACGTGGCTTCCCCTGGCTTCCCCAGCATGCACATCTCTCTTAAAGCTAGCAGACTCTTCATCCATCTCCCAAAGCTCATGTACTAAAAAGAGATACTGACATTGAAGCTGGCCTATGGCTGTCTCACTCTTTTCAAATCACAAGCTACAATATTAGGCTTTGTTACTTCTCTTTTCTGTTTGTAGCAGTCAGGGAACACATGCTTAATGCCAGGCTGTGCTTCTAGAGATGCTGCATCAAACCATTCAGATCTCAGTTCTGACCCGCTCAGCTCCTTGCCTGTGAAATGAAGATAATAGTAAAACAAAAATCACAGAACAATACATAAATGCTGATTTCTTCTTTTTCCCCCCAATGAGCAAATAAAATCTTTCATATGTGTTTAAAATATGTACCTCTCAACACTCTAAAATAGGAATAATTTAAGGTACCAAATTTGAGATTGATGCATTGGAGATGGAGATTATTAAATTTCCTTGCTCAGAGGGAACATAATTAACATGATCAGTTTGGAATTTTTTTCATGCCAAATTGGCTTTCTAGTCCTAAAATAATGTTGTGCAAATTATTGGCAAGTTGTTTCATGTTCATGCTTAATGAAAAGAAAAGAATCTTTTTCTTGTACTTAAATGCCTATTTGGTTTTGTTTGGGCCATTTCCTTTGAACTAAATGCAAATTAGCGAGGGCTGCTGCTATTTCATACTCTTCCTTTAATCAAAATCACTACAAAGCATCAGCCCACTGGGTGAAGGGTGACATAAATCACATTAACTTAACTCTGTGTGTTTCATTAAAGGATTTAGTATTTTTATGAACCAGAATATCTAAGTCAATGCCAGAGAAGCTTCAATCAAATCGTAGATCGCATGAAGTCAGTGATGTGTTCCTCAGTGGGAGGGATGAGGATAAAGTGGTTATGCCTACCTCATGCTGTCTCATGAAAACCCGGTTGCCTTTCAATAGTGCCGGCCTTGAAAGAGCCACTTGGGTGTGGCCCCAGAATGCAATGGGAAACATAGATCTTGTGCACTATGCTGACGAACAAGCACAACTTCTGTATTCACTTTTATTTCCCTCGCAGATGAGCCACTCCTGTGATTCTTCTATGTGCCTGTTTTCTTAACCATCCAAAAAGATAAAATTGACCATATACAGTCCTCTGGAAATATCACCTAAATCTTTCTTTCCGTTTAATATTACTTAACATCAGAGACTTTTTCATTTCTGTAAAATAAGCAAGCTGTGATCACCCCAGTCTTGATCATCTGTGCTTCCACTCTCTTGGTACCTCTGAAATCTGTGCTCTCTTTTAACATGGCAAGCCCAATAATATTGTATGATATAATATCTGTAATATTCATTAGCACACAGAAATTGTTAAGAGAAGAATCTGGCCTCTTGATGACGAGATAGGAGAAAAATCTGGACCAAAAGATAGAGCCCAAAGTTTTAAAAAGTTTCAGATATCAAAGTTGGAATGTAACCCAGTGGCAGAGACTTGCCTAACATGCATGATGTCCTGAGTTCTTTTTTTCTGGTGTCAGACAAAAAGAAAGAAAAACAAGTGTGGGTAACCATCATCATAAGGCTTTTTGATTTGCTCTTATGCATTTTATGACTATTAGCATTGTGTAATACAAAGTTAGGCAGGCTTCCTGACCTAGGGAACCTGAAGGCAAGTGGGACAGTGGATGGCTCACAGTGGCAGGCTGAACCCAGAGGTTTAAGAAGGCCACCAGCAGATAAGCCAGTATTTCACACTATTTCTTTTCTTGAAAATTTCCAGGGCCATTGTTAGACATAGAGCCAAAGTAGATCCACTTTTCCTGAGCTCTGTCTCTTCCCCCTGGGGAATTGCACACAGGTACACAGACAGCACAGTTTCTTGGGTAATTGTCAGAGTGCTCAACTTGATCTATTGCCCCCTCGAGAAGAATAACTTCTCCTTTCTGAAGGAGGAAAAGAAACTACCAGCAAGTTGCCTGCAAAAGTTCGCCAAAGTTCACTGGTTGAGAATCTGGATTCTCCCGATAGGGTGGGAGGATCCATCCTATCCAGAGGACATGACTTCTTCTTGCTTTGGATTAAGGACTCCTTTGAGAATGTGATAAAAATTTTAGGTCTTTCTCATAAAATTGAAAATATGTGTGAATTTCTGTTTGAATTGGACATTTTAGAGAAACTCTCTATTCAAGTTAAAATTGTATGGTCTGGATATTAAAGAGCTCTGTGTTTTATGGGAGCTTTGAAATTAACAGCAATAAATTGAGGAGCATCGCACAAGGAAGGCTCCATCTGCAGCCCCTCCTGGTGACTGGAGCAGTAGCACTGAAGAACTGTTAGAAAGCTGCATGAGTCCGGAGTGACTTCCAGAAGTGATTTCAGGTCTTCTAAGCCCAGTGGCCTCCAATTCTCATTTTCACATAAGAATGACTAGTGGAAGTCTTCAAAATTACACAGGCCTAAGAGGACTCAGAACGCACAATGTCAGAACTTACAACTACAGTAAACAACATGGCATAAGGGTACAGATAGATCAATGGGATAGAATTGAAATCAAAGCATAACCCCTTACATCTATGATCAGTTGACATTTTCTTTCTTTTGAATTACTATGCATTGAACCCAGGGCCTTTTCACTGAGCTATACTATCAGACTTGTCCTTGCTTTTTATTTTAAACAGAATCTCACTGAATCACTAAGTTGCCCCTAGTTTCAAACTTACAATCCTTTTGGCCCAGCCTCTCCAAGAGTTAAGATTACAAGCATAAGCCATTATCACAACTTGCTCAGGTTAATTGATTTTTGATAAAATTCTCATGGAAATTAAATGAGGAAATAGAAATTTTCAACAAATAATGGAGACATACTCAAAAACTGTCCCTCAAATTAAAAATACAAGGAAATACTCCATCTGTTCTAGGGTAAGCCACTGGTACTTGTCCTTTTTTTTTTGACAACACTTATATTGATCCTAATATTCCAACTGTGGTTGATATCTGAGCTACAAGGACAGTTTATTATGGTTGTTGCTTCATTTGTCTCATTTTTTTCTTAGCTATTCTTTTCCTAACTCATACTTTTTGGTAAAGTTTCAACTCATTGGATATTCTGTACATTCTCTGTCTGCCGCTGCTGATGCTGATGCTGTTATGACACTTTCAAAATGGCCTAAGAGAAAGGGAAGGGAGAAAACAGTACATGACTTTGGAATCTAATAGAACCTTGAGCAAATCTTGGCTCTACCCCTCGTCTATTATCTGTGTTTCTTGGAGCAAATGATTGTAGCTCTGCAAACTGCAATTTATTTATCTGCAAAACAGGGAAAAATATAACTAACTACTAGTGTTTTGTTAGGCCTCTGTGAGATAAATATTCCCCTGTAGCTGCTCACACAACTTTGCATCTATTTACCAGTCAATAAATGTTAGCTGTTATTACTGTTGTAGTTTGAGATTGTTATTTTCATGGCTGAATCAAGGCACTTAAATGAGGATTTTACGAGAGTTGTGGATTGTTTAAAGAAAATTAATTAATTTACAATGATTAAAATAAATCTTTTGATGCTTAATCATACCACTTTTTCTTAGATTGTCCCATCATCCATTTCTTTGTATTTCCTTTGTAGCCTTTCAGTTATACTTTTATTAACTGAGGGGTTTTCCTTGCAGCAGAATTGCCTCTGATCTCTGGTCCTCGGCAGTCACAGGGTCTTAGGCTCACAAAGACAACCATGAGTAGGCATGTTTTCAAGTAATAAGCTACTCAGAGCCAGGTCTCAGACTTGTAATTTGGGATTATTGTTTTCATTCTTTCTGGCTATTGAAGATTTGGAGACAATAGATTCTTTTTGCTGTTGTCCTCCACTTACCAGGTTTTCTGTGTAGCAGGAGGGGGCTTTAGCAATACAGGAGCTTTGGCCTAAAACAGCAATCTAAGATTTCCTAAGTTTTTCTCTGCCCTTTGAATTTATTTTATTCAATTATCAAATCAAAGAGTTCCACAGCACTGAGCACTAAAGGCCTTAGCCAGCCAGCTCACTTTGTAGAAGAAAAATGGAAGCCCACAATGATAAGGAGATTCATACAATGCCACACCACAAATACAAAACCAAATGTGAGACCATATCACACACATTTCCTCTTCAAAGAGAGCCTTAGTGTCAGGTATAATGGTGCAGGACTGAAATCCCAACATTGGGGAGGAAGAGGGGAAGAAAGAAGACAGAGAGAGAGAGAGAGAGAGAGAGAGAGAGTCTTCTGTGCTCACACCAATTGACGTGCTCGGGTCCTGTAGGAACTTTCCTATCTTGTTTGTTGGTTT
>PVKN010044478.1:0-10086 GCA_004027915.1 Capromys pilorides
CCCAGACGTTAAGGCTCAGATTAGTGAGTTCACAGTGAAGCACAGCCTGTTCCTGGGCTCAGCCCTGGAGTCCGTGAGAATCAGAAACAACTGCAGGGAGCGCCTGGCCTGGCGTCGCAGCCTGCGTGGCTGCACGTGACCGCCCTGTCCCCCCAGAAGCGGTACCGCGCTGTGTATGACTACAGCGCCGCGGATGAGGACGAGGTCTCCTTCCAGGATGGTGACACCATTGTCAACGTGCAGCAGATTGACGACGGCTGGATGTACGGCACGGTGGAGCGCACTGGAGACACGGGGATGCTGCCCGCCAACTACGTGGAGGCCATCTGAGCCCGCGCCGCCCCGCGCCTCCGCCTCCGCCTGCCGCCTTCCCTGTCTCTGTCTTTTAAGATCTGCAACAGCTTGTCTGCCCCCCCTCCTCCAGCTGCTCTGGCTGGCCCTGCCGCCCTGCGGGTGCCCCCTGTGCCAGTCCCCCCAGCGGATTCTCTATCCAGATGAGAGCGGGGCCAGGACTGTGCATCCGAGGCCGCCTTCCCGCCCTGGGCACCTGTCTGTCCTTCAGCCCCAGCTGCACCATTCACCGGGGCCCCGAGGCTGGTGGCCCTTCCTTTTTTCATCTAGGGGGCACCCTTCCTCCCCTCTGCCACCTCCAGGGCCACCTCAAGAGCATGTTTGTGCCCACCCCTGCCCTTGAGTGTTGGCTTGCTGCCTGCAGAGAGCTCTGGGTCAGGTTTTCAGGGGCAGCTTGGAGAAGGGGAGGAGCCCCCTTCCTCGCCTCACCCCCCCATCATCTCTAATCCTCTGGGGACTCCCCTGGTCTGCCCTCCCCTGCCCAGCACCATGAGGGTCTGGAGCTGGCAGGAGCCTCAGGGACCTTGGTGTCTCCAAGGCGGTGCGTGGGGCTGTGACAGGCAAGGACCCGGGGGCAGGGTGGGCGGTGCCCCTGGGGCTGGCCGGCAGTATGTTCTCCTCCTGGGCCCCGATGGACCCGAGTCACCCATACCGTTGGCGCCTCGGACCAACTCCCCCCCAAGCCACCCATGTAGCAAGGTGGGCCCAGGGTTCCTGACCCGGAAGCAGATTTCGGGGAGAGGCAGGAAGACGGTGCTACGCCTAGGTTCCTTAACTGCACCTGGGCCCGGACAAACTTGCCTGGCTTTGTTCATCTCGAGTCGTGTCGCTCCCCTGGGTCTCCTCTAGCTTTGCCCGGAGTCTGGCCCCAGCTGGAACCCAGTGTTGGGGACCCAGCCCAGCCCCCCATGCTGAGCCGCGGCTGATGTCCCAGCCCGTGCACACCTGACCTGCAGGTGGTTAGCTGATGTCACCCTGAGCTCTGCAGCAGGGGCGCTGTCCTCTTGGTCACTTTGGGGACAGAGGGGAACATCAGTTGATTCCATTTCCTCTTGATTTCAAAGCACAATGTGGATCTGGGGACCAGAGGCCTGGGACATGGCCTGTGGGGGCGGGGCTCCCTCCTGAGGGACCAGCGCGCTGGTGACCCCGAACTTCCCTTCCTGATCTACACGAGCAGCTGCGCCTTCTGCGTCTTGCCGTGAGACGGGGACAGGCGTGCTCACAGAGGAGGGGGCTCTTGCTGGTGCTGAGGGACCCAGGGCCCCGCCTGCAACCACCGCCCCAGGCACAGGATCTCGTCCCGGTTCTCTTGGGCAGAGGTCTTTCAGGCGCTCTCATCCGGGGACCCAAGAGGCCGGGAGCTAGAATGTGACCATGACTTTAGGGACCAATCCTCCACGGTGACACCCGTGGGCTCTCCCAGTGCCGCTTCCTGGCTTCCCCTTGTGGCCCTCCAGGTAATCCTTTTTTTGCTCCCTTTCTGCCTTTTTTCTTTCACAGAATGCACTTTGGGGCCTTTTTTTTTTTTTTTTTTTTTTTTAATAGCTGGAGAAAACAACAGTCCCACCCCACAAGCCTGTATTTAAAAAGAAACAAGTGACCCTGTGAGATTCGCCTCTGTCCAGACATTTCATCATCTCTCTGTGTGTGAAGCGCCCACTCATCTTTTTACATGGGGTTGTCGTCTGTTTTGGTCTGTTCGGTCCCCTCCCTCGCGGGCTTGTCCGCTGAATCAAATCTTTTGGGCCTGTGATGATTTTGAACATTTGACTTGAACCACAAGTGAATCTTTCTCCTGGTGACTCAAATAAAAGTATAATTTTTACTGCAGACTTGGCATCCTCCATGGCTCTGGGATGCGTTCTGTGGATCTGTGGACGTGGGCTGCCACGCCCAGGAGCCACGCAGAGAGGAAAGCCAGGTAGAGGCAAGGGGGAACAGCGTGCTCCCTGCCCCAGGCCTGGCAGCTGCTTCCTCTCGGGAGCAAAGGCGACAGCCCCACAGCCCCTTTCTGCCAGGCTTCCTGAGCTGGGAGCTGGCTGCCCATTGGACAGTGCCCTCGACAGGTGACACTGTGGGACATCTGTGGGGAAGGCCAGACCTCAGCGTGTGTTTAGGGAGTGACCAGGGACAGCCCATGGTGGGGCAGAGCACAGGATAAACCTTTCTGTCTTGGATCTAGCCACCCAAGGTAGCCTCAGCAGTGTGATGTGTTTGTATTTTATTGTTGGTTTGGCTTTTTTTTTTTTAAATCGGTGTCTTAGTTACTCGTTGCTGGGACAAATACCTGACACCCAAAATGAAGGAAGGAAAGGTTTATTCGGCTCACAGTTACTGGAGGTTTCAGTCCATACTCGGCCGGCTCCAAGGCAGAGCGGCGTGTGGCAGAGAGCAGCAGTTCATGGTGGCGGGACAGCAACCATGGCAACAGAGAGCAGCTGAGAGAAAGTCTGTTTCTCTGTCTCATACTGCATTCAGGTTCTGTGCCTCGGGATGTCTGCCTCAGACCACACCTATAATCCCAGCAGTGTTAAAACACATAATCCCAGTGGATCATGAGTTAATCTCAAACTCTACAAGTCCCCACCCCACGACTGCGTGAGGCTTTGGGTGACCACTAGACACAGACCATAAGGATCTCACTATGCCCGTTCAGGCTGGCCTTGAACTCACAATGATTCTCCTGTCTCAGCCTCCTGAGTGCTGGGATTACGGGCATGTTCCACCATGGTAAGCGTTATCCTTCCATCTTGCTAGTGGCCCCAAGAAGGAAGTAGCTCAGTGAAAGCCACAGGGCTTGGGCCAGAGCGGGGCCTTCTGCCCCAGTGTTCCCCTCCAGTATCTTTCTTTTTTAAAAACTTTATGTTATGGCCGACTCAGCCTGCCCTGGGGTGGGGCTGGCACAGCATATGGTGCTGGGGATCCAACTGTGGTCTCTGCCATTGCCTAAGCTTTCCTAAGCAGGCGCTTTAGACCACTGAGCTATCTCGCCGGCCCTAGTATCTTTTTTTCTTTGTGGTATCAGAGATCAAGCCTGGGACCTTCCACTTGCCAGGCAGGCACTTATGCCACTGAACCATCTCTCTGGCCCTTAATCTTTTGCGGGACTGGGGTTCAAACTCACAACCTTGCACTTGCCAGGCAGGCATTTGTGCCATGGAGATATCTCCCCAGCCCCTCTGGGCCTTAATCATAACCAGCTGAGGCCTAGTATCTTTTTTCTTTTCCTTCAGTGTTACTCTCAGGCTGTCTGCAGTCGTGCGCCTGGGCCCTCCCTCCGCAGGTGCAGCCCTCTCGGAGTCACCTGTTCTTAGTGTGGCTCCAGGTACCAGGAGCTGTGACTGCAGCCTGTGGCAGGGACTCCAGCCCCAAGCCCTGCCACCTTGGGGAGGGCGTTTTCTCTCCAGCCTTCTCTGGTCTCTGCCGGCCAAAGTGGGCAGAGAGGAAGGGTTTCCCTGAGTGCCAGGACTGAAGACCCCAGAGCTGGGGCAGGGAGGGAAGCTCAGTGGCACAGGCCTTGCCCACCCCAAAGATCCCCAGGAGCCAGCTGCCCACTATGCTCCAGGAAGGGGGACGGTTGGCACACCTGTCTCCCGAGGCCTCCTGAAACTTCCGAGGAATGGGAGGGGCGGAGGGCTTTGGAGGACATCCGTGCCAGCGCCACCTCCACCGCCATCCTAGGGCCTGTCTCCGCCTCCTGGGGACACTTGGGCCAGGGGGAGGAATTCCTGACCTGCTTTGGGAACTGACCTGGGCTCCTGAGGCCCAGCGTTGCACATGTGTGGGCTTTTCTACTGTTGTGCCCCTTCCAAACGGCTCTTGGAGGCCTGATGTGGTGCACGCCTACGGTCCCAGCACTGAGAAGGCTGAGGAAGGAGGATCTCCTGGCATTCAAAGCCAGCCTCAACTACGTGGTGAGATCCTGTCTGGAAACAAAGAACAGCTGCCCAGGGTAAGGCCAAGGAGACTGGGCCTCAGAAATGTGCCAGGGACATGTAATAGGAAATATTTGAAACTTAGAAAAGGCACACAGCCAGGCAAGACAGCTGAGTCTTAAGAATGAGACATCGGGCCGGCGAGATGGTTCAGTGGTCTAAAGCGCCTGCTTAGGAAAGCTCAGGCAACTGCAGGGACTGCGGTTCAATCCTCGGCACCACATGCTGCGCCAGCCCCACCACCAGGGCAGGCTGAGCCAGCCACAAAATAAATAAGCAAACAAATAAATTTTTTTTTTTTTTAAAAAGAATGATACATCGGGGCTGGGGAGATAGCTCCGTTGCACAAGTGCCTGCTTGGCAAGTGCAAGGTCGTGAGTTTGAACCCCGGTCCTGCAAAAAAAAAAAAAAGAAAATAAAATATTTAAAAAAGAATGAGACATCAGACCGGGGAGATAGCCCGGCGTCTAAGCGCCTGCCTGGCAAGCGCAGGGGCCCGGTTTGATTCCAGGTACTGCTTCCGTGCTGGCCCTGGGGCCCCTGAAGCCCTGCGTGGTGTAGCGCGCCTGTAATCCCACGCTGGGGACGCTGACCAGGAGGATCACTGAGTCTGAGCTGCATAGTGAGATCCTGTATCAGTTCAAAAAAAAGACGAGACGTCGGATACTTTTCTCAGAAGAAATCTCCTGGATTCTGCACTCAAGCTGGGCACTGCTAAGCCGCAAAGCATTGGGGGGGGGTCCCCACAAGTGCGGCTCCCCGCAGACACAGTGCAGCACCCTGTGAACGCTGGCTCTGTCCCCACCTGCAGCCCCCTTGAGACTGCGGCCCGCGCCTGCCCCCTACGACCTTCTTTCCAATGCGATCTGGCCGATGGCCAGCCCAGCTGCCAGCCATTATGTTTCTGGTACCATTTGCTGAAGATAAGAGGAAAGGGAAAGAAAAAAAGGCAGGTGGGAGAAGGCGTCCATCCGGGGCATCTGGAGAGAGGCCGTCGCTGCCCACCTCCCCCGGCAGTGGTGGGCGCGGATGTGGACCGCGCTGGCACACCCCGAGGCGGGCGGGGTTCGCAGCCTGCCTGGTCCTGCGGGGTCCGAAGCGGCGCCCTGGTTACCAGTGCCGCCTCCTGATTGGCTGCTGGCGCTGGGCGGGGCGCCGGGGGGCGGGGCGGGCGCACCCTCGCCTCCCCCGGAGCGGCCGAGGAGCCACCCGGCGGGGACCGCAGCCTCCGCGCACCGCGCCCGCCCCCGCTGGATCCGGGGCCTCCGGGGCCTCCGGGGCCCGGGACGCACGATGCTGGACGTCTTCATCCTGATGTTTTTCGCCATCATAGGCCTGGTCGTTCTCTCCTACATCATCTACCTGCTCTAGGGCCCGCGGCGATGGCGTCGCAGGGCCGAGCTCCACGCGGGCCGCCGGCCCCGGCGGATCCCGGCGTCCGGGCCTTAGGTCGGGCGCCGACTCGAGGGTCACGGGACGGGAGCGCCCGCTTCCCTGCTTTTGTCTCCCGCGCCCTGGTGTAGCGCCGCTTGGACCGCGCTGCCGAGACGGAGACATGCGCGCTTCTGTCGTGGCGACCTGATGTCACCCCTGGCCGAGATCGGCGGAGGATGGGGTACGGGGCGCCCGGGCCGAGAGCCGCCGCCCCACGGCACGTCCGGCGCCCGGGGGCGCGGGGCCGCGGCCGCTGCAGGTAAGAGCGTGCCCGGCGGGCGGCGGCGGGGGGCGGCGCGCAACCGCGCCCGCGGGGCTCTGAGGGACCCGCCCGCCCTCCCGGGGCCGGACCGGGGGTCCCTTGGGCCGGGGTCTCTCCCGGCCGCGGGACTTGTCCCTCTCCGGGCCGGGGACGCGGCGCCGCCTGAGCGTTGCGTGCGGCTTCCCGCAGGGCCGCGGAGGCGCCGACTTCTGCGTGCAGCGACCGAGGCCGAGGCTCCGGGGACACCGGGGCGCGCAGACTCCGAGGCCGCGGGGGACCGCGCAGCGCCCGACCGACTCCTCCTGCGCGGGGCCTCGGCCCGCAGCCCCCACGGTCCGCACCTCGGTGGGAGCGAGCGGCCGGCGCGCCGGGCTGTGCCGCGCAAGAGAGACGAAGCAGCAAAGCAGAACGGTCGGGCTTATTTAAGCAAACATCTCTCACCTCTAAGTGAGTGGGATATTTTTGCTTTTGTTGTCAAATGTTCTTTTTCGGGGGTGGAGGGGGGGGGACTGTCAAAGTATTTCCCTGTCCAATTAAAATTGAAGAAACTATATTTCGGGAAACTATATACTTAGGGTACTGTGGTGTCTGTTCCTTTGAGAAAGTTCGTTGTGAATTGTTCGGTTTTCTTTTCTAGCTTAAATATAGACAAAGAGAAAAGTTAATTTTTTGTAATAATATTGTGCTCAATTATGTTTTAAAAAAAATAAAACAGAAGCAGTATATGTTACAATTAAAATGGAAATCTTGCCTATTAAAATCCTGAGCGTGGTGTATGTCTCTCCTCCCAGTGCTTAGAAGGCTGAGGCAGGAGGATCACCGTGAGTCTGAGGCCAGCCTGGGCCTGCTCTAGGTAGTGAGACCCTGTCTCCAACAAATTAACAACAACAATAACAATAAAGATTCTGGACCAGAAAAACACCAGTCTTGGAAGTAAGATTTTTTTTTTTAAACTTTATTATGGCTGGCTCAGCTTGCCCTGGGGGTGGAGCTGGCACAGCATATGGCAGGGATTGAACCATGGTCCCTCTGGTTGCTTAAGCAGGTGCTTTAGACCACTGAGCTATCTCACCCGCTCCAAGAAGTAAGATTTCTTAGTGGCTATTTTTTTGCCCACCGTGAGGACAGCACTGGCATGGCATGCGGTACGAGGGATTGAACCGCGGTCCCTGTGGTTGCCTAAACTTGCCTAAGCAGGCGCTTTAGACTACTGAGCCATCTCACTAGCCCTTGAAAGTGAGTGATATGACCTTCAATATATCATTTTAGCTTTAGGGCTTTTATTCTGTCATATAAGAGGGTCAGACTATAAAAGTGTTAGCATCGCTTCCCATTTAAAAATTCTAGAGGCCAAGCGTAGTGGTGCACACCTGTAATCCCAGCATCCCAGCCTCAGGAGGCTGAGGCAGGAGGATCACTGCGAACCTGAGGCCAGCCTGGGCTACCTAGTGAGGCCCTGTCTCAAGGGGGAAAAAGAAAATCCCACAGACTTTTTTTTTTTTTTACTTGTGTATTCAGTTTCCTTTCTGCTCATTTTCTCCAATGTGCCTTTTTTTGGGGGAGGAGGGTGTAACTGGGGGTTGAACCCAGAGCCTTTGCACTAAGCTATATTCCTAGCCCTCTTTTTTTTTTTTTCCTAGCTCTCTTTAATTTACTTTTTTTTTTTTTAATTTTGAAACAAGTTTTGCTAAATTGCACAGGCTGGACTTGAACTTGCGACTTCATGCCTCAGCCTCCTAAGGATGCAGCATGTAGAACCACATCCGCCCCCTGACACCTAGCTGCTTAGGGAGCACACAGCTACATGGAGATGCGTCCCAAAAACAGGCAACCATCAGACAGTGCAGGAAGCAGGATTCTGGACACGGGGGTGTTCAGGAGTCTTCAGTGGGGGCCCCAGCATCTCCCAAGACAGAATCTTGAGAGCTCACAGCCGTGGAAAATTGCAGACAATTCACAATATCTATGTATTTTGGTTTATGGAACTGGTGCTGCACTATAATTGTAGCATTTCTAGCTTAACAGCTAAAAGGATATCTTTCCTAAAAAAGCTATTTATGTTATGGCAGGTTTAGCCTGCCCTGGGGTTGGGTTGGCACAGCATGTGGTGCTGGGGATGGAACTGCGGTCCCTGCGGTTGCCTAAGCAGGTGCTTTAGACTGCTGAGCTATCTCGCCAGCCCCTAAAGGAATATTAATTGCTTGATGACTCGGTCTCTGAATTTTTTTTGTTGTTGTTCTTCGTTTTTTTTTGTTGTTTTGTTTTTTATGGCCGGATCAGCCTGCCCTGGGGGGTGAGGCTGGCGCAGCATGTGGCGCCAGGGATCAAACCGGGGTCCCTGCGGTTGCCTAAGCTTTCCTAAGCAGGCACATTAGACCACTGAACCATCTTGCTGGCCTGTTTTGTTTTTTTTGTTTTGTTTTGTTTTGTTTTTTGAAGAACTGGGGATTGAACTCAGGTCCTTGCGCTTGCCAGGCAAGTGTTTGGAGCTATCTCCCCAGCCCCAGTCTCTGAATTAAATAGAATAACATAGAGCGCTGTTGATCAGTACTGTTCAATTTATGAGTAGTTACTAGTAAAGGCAACTGCTTTTATATGCTGTGCTATTTAGTGTAAGTATGCATATAGATACATTTATAGCTGATCAGCACATTACTATATATTAAAGCAGTTGATTGGGCTAGAGGTGTAGCTCAGCAAGAGAGTCTGGGCTTTCCATCTCTGAGGCCTGGGTTTAATCCTCAGCACCAGATGAGGTAAAGACGATGTAGGCTGGGTGAGGTGGCACATGCTTGTAATCCCAGCCCTCGACAGGCTGAGGCAGGAGGATCCCTGTGGGTTTGAGGCCAGCTTGGGTTCAAGGCCAACCTGACCTGCCTAACAACCCAGTCTCAACAAAACAAAACATAACACAATAAAACAAAAAACAAAAAGAAAATTTATTTTTTCTATCATGATAGAGCTGTAATTAATAGTTTAAAAATGATTTCCCCGACAAGAAACTCAATTGCTTACCTAATGACAAACTTTGAGTAAACTGAAGTGTTTCCAATTTTAAATGATTTTATTAAATTAAATTAATAAAATGAAGCAAACATTAAACATGAGGCATCAGAAATTTACCAGCAGCGCAGCACTGTGGAATCTCCGTGGGTATTTCCATTTTGGGCAGGTACTTCGGCCCAAGGTCCAGTGCTAGGGACGTGGCTTTCTGAGAAACTTCCCAGGATGCCACCTCAAACAAAAACAAAGCCAGGAGGGGCTTGGGAGATGGCTCAGCGGTTCAGAGGCCAGGTGCCTGCCTGGTAAGTGTGAGGTGCTGAGGTCAATTCCTGATACCACACACACACACACACACACACACACACACACACACACACACCACAATAAAGCAAAACCAAAATTAAAAAGCAAGGAATGATCTTAGAATGTCTACAAGCATGCCTCTTAAAATTATTTAACATCATTCCTCATAAAATTATTTAAGGCTGAGGGGCTGGCAAGATGGCTCAGTGGTCTAAAGCACCTGCTTAGGAAACCTTAGGCAACTGCAGGGACTGTGGTTCGATCCCCAGCACCACATGCTGTGCCAGCCTCAACCCCAGGGCAGGCTGAGCGGGCCGTAAAATAAATAAATAAATAAATATTTTTAAAAATTATTTGAGGCTGAACAATTTTTCTCAAGTCTAGTTATTTGACATAATATATATATATATATATATATATATATATATATATATATATATATATATATATTTTTTAGGACCGGGGTTTGACTTCACGACCTTGCACTTGCCAGGCAGGCACTTGTGCCGTGGAGCTATCTCCCCAGCCCCTTGGAGTTATATTTTCTTGAAAAAAAAATGTAGTCTTTCAGCACTTTATGCTATTCATGTGGGTGACACTGTCCCCCTCGGCTGCCTTTCAAGTCATCTTCCTGTCTTAATGAGATGTCCATAAGCCAGAAAACATCTGTCCCTGACTTCTGCCAGGCTTCCCAGCTACCTGCTGGTAGAACTGACACTAAAGTCTCTAGGGCTGGGGAGATAGCTCCGAGGCACAAGTGCCTGCCTGCAAGTGCAAGGTCGTGAGTTTGAACCC
>PVKN010044479.1:0-10084 GCA_004027915.1 Capromys pilorides
TAAATAAGAAAGTACTATTAAAATAGTTGTCATCTGGTGTCTGTATGAGTTGAAATATTTAAGGGTACAGATGAGGAAAAACATTGTACTTAATTTAATGTTAAGCTCAGTTTCTTGTTTTTTAATGAAAACACTTATATGAAAAAATAAGTATATGTCTAAGCAATAAATATAAAACTATGTGTATTTCTCTGGGCTTAATTTGTATTTGGCTACATGATTTTCAGCCAGAGTGATGGACGTAGATGCAGTTTTCACTCATCCCTACAGTTTTCTACTTGGGAAGGCTTTCTTACCCCCAAGATGAAAATATTACGCTTCTTCTATGATTTTTATAGTTCTTA
Organism: Capromys pilorides; assembly: GCA_004027915.1. Classification (NCBI taxonomy): domain Eukaryota; kingdom Metazoa; phylum Chordata; class Mammalia; order Rodentia; family Capromyidae; genus Capromys; species Capromys pilorides. The sequence continues at coordinate 345 of PVKN010044479.1, forward strand.
TTTCTCTTTTATATAGAATTTATTTTTGTATGTGCTGAGAGCTAAGTTAATTTTATACCAAGAAAATGGAAATTTTTATTGTCGTAATAATTTTATTAAATCTCTGGAGTTTATACCTCATCTCGTAATTCTGTCATACTCTCAGAATCACATAAATGTATTTTAAGTCTAGCTGGTACAATAAAAGATAACCTGAGAAAGAAGAAACTATTTCAGAAGCAAATTCAGTTTTTAAAAGGTAAACACATCCATCGATTTGCTTGTATGTTTTTGTAGTCATTGACAATGGATCATATGAAGAAGGCTCTGGTAAAAAGGACTGAAAAGAAATACAATAAATAGCAACAGCTGTGAAATTTCAAGTGAACTTTTTTGCTATGAAAAAAAAGCAGGGAGAGCAATTGGATTCGGCCCCAAACAACCATACAAAAACAATCTATCTAGTGAATCTGCTGAAATCTCTGTCCTTTCACTGCTCCACTTGCTCCTCACAGGCACTGAAAATGGACAGGTGGGGAGGCAGCTCTGAGGCTCAGGCCCACGATGCTGACGCCCCAGGAGGTAGAGGCAGGAGGATCACCGACCTGTTCAAGCCCAATGAGGACAACTTAATGACTAAGGAAAAAACGGTCTTAAAATGTAAAATGGGGGCCTAGGATGCAGCTCAGTGTAAATGCCTGGGGTTCAGTTTTCCATACAAGGAGTAAAGGTGGGGGAGAGACAGAGACAGAGACAAAGACAGAGAGACAGAGAAAAGGAAGCCATTGTAGTACAATAAATGTTTTACTAAAGAAAAAAATTTTGTGACTTTAGCACAGCTTAAATGTGCAGTGTTTATAAAATTTCGTATAGGCTAAATTCATGTTACATTCATTCATTCATAATAAGGGCCCTATACAAATGTACCGTTGTTTCTTTTATACTGTATTTTGGGAACATTTTCTGTGTTTAGATGCACAAATAGCATGGTGTTACAACTGCCTATTCAGTACAGTAATAAACTGCACTGGCTTGTAACCTAGGATCCATGTGCTAAACCATATATCCATACCATGTCATGGAGTACACTATCTAAATCTACGAAGTACACACTCTGGTGTTTATGCAGCACAGTTGCCTAATGAAGAGTTTCTCAGAAAATATTCCTAACATTAGATAAGAAATGACTATTTATCTCCTAGTGACACTTCTGGAATTCACTGCCCTTAATTCAGATCCCTTTATACTGTCATTTCTTCAGGAATTTATTACTCTATGTCAAAAGCTACGAAAGCTTTCGCTTTGGCCACTTTTTTTTTATCTCCACTCTCTTGTGAGGTCTCTGAATACATGTAAGGTTTAGAAAACGTTTTATCAATTGTAGCTTCCTCCAAATATCCTGCTAAGAACAAAGAGGATAGAGAGAGGTAAATTCTTCCTTACTCATAATCTCCAGTTTGACTCCAGTTGTTGCTAAAAGCTGAGTTGTGAGACTGCGGGGGACAAGCAACCTTACTTCTTGGTCCTTTGTGTCTTTGACAAAAGAATTCAGACAATAGGCTGGCTGTGGAGAACAAAAGGCGGTGTCTACTGCAAAGCAAAGATATGAAGAGAATTACGCCTTCAATTAAGAAGCTAGGCAATGCCCCCCATAGGTTTTTGCTCTGAGTGGGCCTTGGGGTATCTTTTTACTGCCTACAGGGGTGTACATTGGAGCTCCCCTGTCTGAGACACACACTAGGATCATAAACTATGGACCAGGAATGAATTAATGCAATACAATTTAGAAGGGAAAAACACTTTATTTGGAAAAAAAAAAAGGAATAGGGGAAGTTAGACAGCTACTCCAATGAATAGAGGAGACCAGAAAAAAAAAGGCCATGGGCTTTGTTCATCAGCTTCCTTTTGTCATGTTTTGGGGACACCCCCATACCTGGAACTTGTCACAACCTGCTTGGTTCTCTGGATTGTTATGAATGGATCCTAAGCCATAAGACCTGGACCCTAGTGCAACTGTCTACATGCACATTCATAAAGTGAGAGATTAAGATGATTGAGTTAAGTAGTAGACAAACAGGCAGATAGATAGATAGATAGATAGATAGATAGATAGATAGATAGATAGATAGACAGACAGACAGATAGAGGATAGATAGATAGACAGACAGACAGATAGAGACAGACAGACAGACAGACAGACAGGTATATGTACTTTTTTTTAAAAAAAAAAAACTTCATTTATTTATGTTCTGGCTGGCTCAGCCTGCCCTGGGGGTGGGACTGGTGCAGCATGTGGTGCCGGGGATTGAACCACGGTCCCTGTGGTTGCCTAAGCTTGCCTAAGCAGGCGCTATAGACCACTGAACTATCTCACTTGCCTGGTGCATGTACTTTTAGAAACTAAATAAGAGCTGTCTTTTAAGTGGCTGTCCCCTATCTCCTTTGCATTGTATTGAAGGTGGGGAAAGGGGATGGCTAGGCAACATTGGCTGGGGCCTCCCAGCTTAATTTCCTCTTGCTCCAATTATCAGCTTTCTCAGCTCGTTAATTATTCCTTCAGTAAAGTCTTCACTCTTTTTGGCCAAAAGGATTGGCCAGAAAGCCCAATGAGGACCATATTTTATATTTTTTCCTGCCTGTGGATCCCTTTTCCCTACATTTTTATGCTCAGAAGAGTCACTGCTGGGGTTCAGAGAACTATGGTGGTTACTATTGTTTTATCTACATAGATATGTTAATCAGCATTTTTCTTAAAGGTTATTTTGCAAGGTAACATGTCAAAAATATCTTCCTGTCTTTTCAGATGGCCAGTGTTTCCTGAGGAACTTAAGAAAAAATTGTGAAAGAAAAATTTCTAATCTAAATGATGTCTCAATCCAAGGCAGGAGTGTTATCGAGTAGCTTGCTTCTAAAATATGACTCGCCAGCTAAGTGATACCAGTTTTGTGTTTTCATCTCTTCTTCTGAAGTTGGATTCCATGTTCTTCATGTCTTTAACAAAGAATTGAAAACAATGAGCAAAAACTAGTGGCAATGTTTATTTAAGAAAATAAAAGTGAAACATGGGAAAGAAACTGGCTCTTCAGAGCAAGCTGGGGCCAAGTAAATAGAAAAAGAGGGTAAGAGGAAAGATAAAAGTACATGCTGTGAGGAGGACCACCTGGGTGACTCTCCTTGAAAGAAGGGCAGTTGTCTCCATTTTGGCTGTTCCTGACCCTATTTCTTTGTATTGATAGGTACAGAGCTGGCTAGGACTTTTCCTGATCGCTTCAATTGGCCTTAAGCAATGCATATTTGTCTAGCCCAGGTGCTAGTGGTTAGTCTTTGAAGAGGACACACATGTCTCCCTGATAACCCACACCTGCTGCTCTTTAGTATGAGCCAGGTTGACACAAGACAAAGAGTTGACACTCCAAGCTGTCAACTGGGATCAAGCCTCAATATAAATGCTATGACTTCCTAGGGCTAGAAAGATTACACCTCAGAGCTCAAGCACTAGACCCCAAAACTTTAGCTACCATCTCAATAGTATAATGCAAATTACTTTTTCTGGATAGCCTTCTCTCTGCATATCACAAAGGTAAGCACAGGCCTCCTGCTCAGCCCAGCTCACAGCACTCACCTACTTCCTGTAATTCTCAATCACTCATCCTCAATCCACTGCTCCTTCATGAGTGAATAAAACCCAGGTTTGGCCCTGGATCAAGGCCTCTGTTCTACTTAGCCATCACCATGGCTGTACTTAGGACTCATTGGTTCCCCATAACTATAAATATGTTTTAGTATCTTATTCTCACCACAGGTTGCACTGGAAGTGGTAGATTGGAATTAACTTGATGGAATTCCAATAACTTATCCATGGGATTACAAATATAAACTTCCTGGACTAATACAAGGATCAAAAAGGGCTCCCTACAAGCACTGCATTTGGGAAACAGCATGAGCTGTCACAGAAAGCTAGGAGAGCTTGGCTCCTCATGGTTGCCTTTCTTTTATACTGTCCGAATCTCAAGGAAACTCATGAGAACTTCTGCATCTGGTCCTGAGAGGCAGTGCTGGGATCCCACACCTCAGGCTGAAGTCAGTTCTAGGCCTCCTATTGAAAAATCTCCTGGAGTTCTCAGAAGAAGTCCACGTGCAGAGCTTTGGGAACTGTTGTGTGCATGTGCTTGGGACCTTGTAACTAAATCATGCCTACTTTCCCTGCCAGCTTTTGTTATGTTCTAATCTCCTATCTCAGAAGAATCTTTAAAAGAGTATCCCCCATCTAGTATCACTGGACCATAGGCCAGGGCAATAAGAGTGTTGTCAAATGTCTTGTTCTTGTAATAGATGATCACAAATGTACAAATGTGTTGTGTACTGAAGTCTTTGTTTCTTCATTTAGCCATAACCAGTAAAGCATACTGTGTCAGATCCTTTGTCCTTCAGGCCCTTTAATGTCTAACTACCTGTCTAACAAAGTCATGAAACTCTGCCCATCACAGACCTAAAGTCTAAAACCTGGATAAAGAACCTATTGTATGCACAAGTAAATTGACTGAACTTTTATAATCCACTGACACCAAGTCAAAAGTTCCCATGAAACATTTTTAGACAATTCACATGCATCGAGCTCATAAAAATATCCTTTCTGACAGTCACTATGCTAATTAACAAAGATCCTGGAATCAATATGAGATAAAGATGGGGGGAATCATAACATAACCCTTCTAGAGTCTGGCTTTAGGAGAATTTGAGAATTTTAAATGTTATCCTACCATCTGGGAGTATGTTTTCAAATTACAGTTCATCAAATGCCAAGTAACATTTCTAACAAAAACATAATAGCAACTAAGATACATCATACTGCATTATATCATTCTGTATGTTGAAGATGTTTTTGGTGATGGTGGTGGTGATACTGGGAATAGAATTCAGTAATACTACACATCTCTAGTCCTTTTATTTTTTTTTTAAGTCAAGGTCTTAATCATCCAGTCTGGGCTGAACCATTCGATCTTTCTGTGTTAATCTTCTAGAGTGCTGTAGATACAAACATATCCAATGACTTCTGGCTACTGAAACATTTTTTTGTGATAGCATCTCATTGATGTAGACACGATATAGTACTTCCAAATTATATAGTGGAAACATTATAACTCCATACCTGATGGATGTCTGACCCACCAGGTTTGTGTTTCCCTAAATTAAACAATGAATCCTAAGAAACAGAGGTTAAGAGTAGGAAATATTTACGGAAAGATAGACAGCTCCTGACCAAGACATAGGTGGACCCAAGGTGAATGAGACTGCAGGGGGCCAGCTGGATACCCATTCTACTTAGAGCCCAGGTCCAGCATGTGTGTGGGACCATCCAGGGCCTGCTAGATTCCCATTTGACCCAGAGCCCAGGCCTGGAGTGTAAGTGGAATTGCCTGGGGCCCACTGGATCATCATTCAACCCAGCAAACAAGACCTGCATGTGAGTGAGACCACCTAGAGCCCACCAGAAACTCATTTGACCCAGCACCCAACCCTGAAATGTGAGTAGAACTTCATCCATCAGACACACTTAGTATGGAACCCCATGGCAGGACTATGTACAGAGAGGGTGGACACAAGACCCACACAGCTAATCCAGAATTAGAACATCTTACCAGAGTGACGCTGCAGGTTCACCTCCAAGGGCTAAGGCAGGAAGAAGTGGGGCAGAGCAGCCAGATCCAAACCACACCCACCTAGGTGAGTTTGAACTTGGTAAATCTGGATATGAAGCTAAGATAAGAACTCTATCAAACATGTAAACCAAAGGTCAGAAGACAGTGCTATGCAAAATAACACAGAGAAGGAACAAAATGCAGTCTCAGGCTCTGAACCCACACAGAACAAATGCAGGAGACAATAGCATAGAAGAAATGGGGGAAAAAAGAAACTGGAAATCACACACTTGAAATCTCTGAAATAATATTGTCTAAAGTAAAGAAACAACTGCAAAATAGTATAGAGGAAATTACATCAGAAATAATTTGTGAAGGAAAAAAAGAAATGATAACTATAATGAAAGAAGTACTAAGGGCTAAAGAAGGCACTGATAAAAAAAAATGTAGAGGAGAATAGAAAAATGATGAAATCCTTGAATGAGAAATATAGGAAAGAAATAGGTCACATGAAGCAGATTGAAAGTGCTATACAAGAAATTAAAGCCTCAATCACTAGCTAGCAAAACCATTTGAATGAATGTGAAAATCTGCTTTTAAGAGAATTTGAGAATTTTAAATGTTATCCTACCATCTGGGAGTATGTTTTCAAATTACAGTTCATCAAATGCCAAGTAACATTTCTAACAAAAACATAAAAGCAACTAAGACACATCATACTGCATTATATCATTCTGTATGTTGAAGATGTTTTTGGTGATGGTGGTGGTGATACTGGGAATAGAATTCAGTAACACTACACATCTCTAGTCCTTTTATTTATTTTTCAAGTTAATATCTTAATCATCCAGTCTGGGCTGAACCATCCAATCTTTCTGAGTTAATCTTCTAGAGTGCTGTGAATACAAACATATCCAATGACTCCTGGCTATTGAAGCGTTCTTTTTCAGACCTTGAAGATAACATTACAGCTAGTGAAAAGGTAAGAAAAGATCTCCTAAAAACAACTAGGATGCAGGAAAAAAGAATTCAACATCTGCAAAATAATGAAATGATGCACAATGTAAGACTAATAGGCATCAATGAGAAAGAAGGAGTCAACACAAATGATATCAAAAGAATATGGGCAGAAGTAATAGCAGAAAACTTCCCAAATATGGGGAAACAATCTAACATTCAGGTAATCAAAGCATATAGAACTCCAAATAGCATCAACCCAATTAAAATCACACTCCAACGTGTAATAATCAAGATCCCAGAAATTCAGCACAGGAACAGTATACTAAAAGCCACTAGAGAAAAGAAACTGATCACATTTAAAGGAAAAGGGGAATGGAGATATAGCTCAGCAGCCAAAGCACCTGCCTGGCAATCACAAGGTTCCAAGTTCAGTCCCTTGTACTAGGGGGATAGAAAGATGAACTAAAAGGAATGGAAACATATTTAAAGGAAGACCCATCAGAGTAGTGGCAGATTTCTCTTCAAAAGCCATCAAGTCAAGAAAAGCATGAGCAAAGTACTATAAGTCTTGCAAGAAAGCAAATTCCAGCCCAGACTGGTACACCCTGCAAAACTCTCTTTCAAGTTCAATAGAGAAGTGAAATACTTCCATGACAAAGAACAACTAAAGATTACTATAAGAGATTCTATGGGGCTTACCAGGTAGCTCAGTTGATGAAAGCATCTGATTCAGCAAAGTCACTCAGCTATTTCCCTGGCCCTTGCCTTCTGGATTACGGTCTTTGTTATTTTCTGTATGCTACATCTGGAGATAGTAGAATATTTGGGGTAAAATATTTCGAGTAAGTTTTCAAAGTTATATTTGCTAAGTAAAAAATTCAATGAGGACAGGGCCAGGGAAATAGCTCAGTGGATAGAATAACTACTTGCCTGGCAAGTGCAAGGACCTGAGTTCAATCGCTAGTACCAACCACAAAGAAAAAAAAATTCAATCAGGACAGATGTTTTCAGTCCTTTGAATTAATTAGTTTAGTCTCTTACCCACTTGCTCTTGCTTTTACTAATATGGAATATGATCTTCCATAGCTAACATTTTTGTTTTATGTATATGCTTTAATGATTTTTTTATTTACAATTAGTTTTGGATGATTTCATTTTCATGTATCTTGGTATGATTATATTCAGATTTCTTGTGTAAAAGGTTCATTTTTCTTGGAAATGGGCTCTAATTTTTTTTTTTTTTTTTTTTTTTTGTGGGACCGGGGATTGAACTCAGGCCCTTGTGCTTGCCAGGCAAGCACTTATTCTACTGAACTATCTCCTGAGCCCCAAATATTTATTTATTTATTGACTTACTTACTTAACTTACTTTGTTGTGGCCAGCTCAGCCTGCCCTGGGGGTGGAGCTGGCACAGCATTCAATGCCGGGGATTTAACCGTGGTCCCTGCAGTTGTCTTAAGTTTGCCTAAGCAGGTGCTTTAGACCGCTGAGCCATCTCACTGGCCCAACATCTTGAGGTCTGTACAGAGTAGATCAAAGCTATGAGCAACAAGCAAGATTACTGGTATAGCCACTTACATAATATTGTTTTCCTTTTATTATTATTATTTTCCTATACCAGGGATCAAACTCAGGACCTTAGGCTTACCAGGTAGACACTTATGCTGCTAAGCTATCTCCCTGGTGTTTCTTACATAATATTGATCACATGGGAAGCAAGTCACATGGCAAATGTACATGGAAAGGACAAATGATTGTTAAGGAAAGAGTGGATCGGGGTTCCTGGTCACCACAGTCTTGTAAAGCCTAGATAGACATCAGGCTTTATAGGACCAAGTATTACAATTTATCTCATCCTTTGGGGAAGTCTGTAAGCCTGATCATTCCATCTTTAACTTGCAGCTTAGCCTCCAACAGATGTGTCTCCAGCCATGGCTGTAATGTATTTTCGTCTTTTTACATTGACTCTGTTCGGGGTCTAAGCCATATCTGACTGCCAAACATAGCTGTCTATAATATCACTACGTAGTTCATGTTGGCCTTGAACTGACTATGTAGCCCAGATTGGCTTCAAATTCAGAGATCCTGCTGCCTCTGCCTCCAGAGTGCTGGCATTACAGTGATTCGCCACTATGCGACCTGGTTACTGAAGCAATGTAAAGTAAATGTAAAGGATCCGGGGAGATAGCTCAATACAAGTGCATGCATGCCTAGTGAGTGCAGGGTCCTGAGTTCAATCCCTCGTACCGCAATAAATAAAGAAATAAAGAAATAAATGTAGAGACATCTCAATGCACAGGTCCCTTCATGTGCCTCATCTTAATTTCTCCAGGATATTCTGGTATCTGTTTCTCAGCATGGCTTTCATAACATCAGTAGAAGCCCTCCCAAATCACTTGGGTGTTAAACTCAGCCATTATCAATAACAGCACCCCCTTCTCAATACGGTTTGTGATTCTCAAAGGCAAGGCTGGGTATCCAGAAAGGATTCTACAAGTTTGTCTCCTCAGGATCTCCCACAGGAAGGAATCCTTCATCTTGTTAACCCTCTCAGATGAGAAAATTACTGTTCATTTTCAGAAACTCAGATTTCTACAAGGATTTTTCTGGATTCTGCGTGTTAGCATCCTCTTGCCCTTAATCAAAAACAAAGGCTTTCTCAATGCTACTACTCTCTCCTTGCTTCCCAAACCCAAGTTTAGAAACCACTTCATCCCCTTTGCCTCTGGGCAAATCTGTCTGTTGCATTTCACAAAAGAAGAAGAAGGGGAAAACAGCGAGAAGGATGTCTAGCCCTAAGCTTTCTTTTGCATCTGTATGCTAGCGGCCTCCGAATCCAGGAAGCAGTGAAAGGTAAATAAGCCTTCGCTCTATCCTTCCTTTGTTCTTTGAACTGCGACTTCTGGCTCCCAAGGAGATTTTCTCTTTAGATTAGAATTGGAAAGGTTTTTCTTTTTTCTTCTTTGTGTAGATGATTTCAGCTGATAATTTGCATCTACAAAAAGAACTAAGGAAACCTTGACTAGCTACCGCCCTGGCAGAAGACACTGTGGAGGTGCTCTGTTCCACTATTTCTCATCTATTTTCATGAGGAAAAGACCGTAAAAAATGTAAAATTTTCAGAGCCAAGTTTATGCTAATCCCGTCTCTAGATAGCTGTC
>PVKN010044480.1:0-10084 GCA_004027915.1 Capromys pilorides
AAAAAAACTACTAATCACACACACACACACACACACACACACAAAACTACTAGTCATTATTCTGTTATTTACGACTGAACATATATATTTGTTTGACTGCCTATTTATTGATATCTTTTCTTAAGGAGTACTAAAATGAATCTAATCCCTTTCTTATAATTTTGCTGTCTCACTAGTGTATAGCAGAGGGCCTAGCACTGAATGAATGCTTAGAAATTATTGAATGAATAAATGAAGAAACAAAAAAACCCTGATACTTAAGAAACGAATTGTTCATCAGCTAAGAAATGAAGGGTGAGTGAATAGTCCTGTTTTTATTATTAATGATGTAATAGTGGATGATTCAGATGCTGCACCTTGACCCTTTAAAATCTAAGGCCGTGGAAATGAGTGTTACCCCTACTGGCTGAAGGCCCAGAAAATAGAAGGTTAGAGATTGGGATGAGGTCAGATGTAGGAGATGCCAACATTTAAATAAAAGTTTAAATGTGACCCCTCAAACTAGTCTGACCTCTTGTCTCCAGTTGCTAATTTTCCTATGCTCCTCCAGTGACAGGGGAGGTGCTCTAATCATTTGTATCTGATAAATTGATTAGCATAATAACCAAATTGGCCCAGGCAATTGGATAGCCATAGCTCTTAAACTGCATTCAAAGTCTGATTACTTTTTTCAGATGGCAATTAATGACAAATGGAAAATGAGCTGTGAGCCTGACCAGCTGCCCTAAGTACTACAGAAATCAAGACTTCATTCTAGGGAGGGAGGCACCACTTTGCTTAATTAACTTGTCTTTTCAGCATTTCTTGTGAATTCATCTCTGATATGCCTCTGACTCCTCCACATCTTCTTTGTGACTGCCTTCAAATGTTTTCATTATTGACTACTTCCTTTTAATTTCTTCCTGATAAAGTCCCAGCCACAAAGTTCTTTTCTTTATCTTCAACCTTGTTAGCATTTGTTGTCTGGATTTCTAAACTGATTCATTGATACATCAACTTCTCTGTTGTATCCCAGTTTTTTTCATGCATTTCCCCAACAAAATGAAAAGCTTTGTGTGATTGGGTACTGGTACCTAAGTATATGACAATCGTATTATCGTATAGAGTTTAAGTTTCGTATGACTGCTCAGCGCATAGTCTGACACAAAAACTGAAATCACCAAAAATTGAAATTGATAAGAAAAAGGCAACCTTTTCTTCAGTGAGCATACATTGGTTTTATAACTAACATTTGAACAGGACATAGCAAGAAAGCAGAGCTGGGAAGCTTATTGGTTCAAAATACCTGATAAAGAGCTGCAAGATAGCTCAGCCACATAAGTGCCTGCCTGGCAAGTTCCCGAGTTTAATTTGTGGTTTAAAAAAAAAAAACTCTGAGGACAACAATATGCATTGTATCAAGTACTGGAAATGTACTACTAGCATGTTTTGAAACGGTCACATTGTTATTTCTTATTAAATGCAATAAAAAAAATAAAATCACATGTTTCTTGCTGTTATAAGATAAAAAAAAAAAACTTGAAAATATTTAAATATTTCCTTAAATGTTCAACTCAGCAAACAAGGGAAAATTAATAGCTTCATATTCCTTTTTTATGATGTCCCTGAAGAGAATGAAATAAAACCCAGATCCTCAGAGAAGCTAGGGTTGGTGGTGTATACTTGTAATACCAGCACTCTGGGAGAATGAGGCAGGAGGAATCATATGTTCAAGTCCAGCCTGGGCACCGTAGTGACTTAGTAAGTCCTGTCAAAAAATTAAAAAAAAAGGACTGGCATATAGCTCACTGTAAAGATGCTGGGTTCAGTCCTCAGTACTGCCAAAACAACCCCAACCCCAACCCTGAATTTTGATTCAAGAAGTCTACTGAGTCCTCAACATAATTTGAAGAAACTCATTGCTAGTAGCATAACAAGAGCACAAAACAAGTAGGGTTATAAAAATAGGTTGAGAAAAGGCAGATTAGCTACAGAATACCAGATGTGGCAAAAAGAGGGGAAGCAGTGTTCTATGTTATTAGCCTAGTTCCTTGGCCTGACTAGGCTCTAATGCCATTTTATCAATTCTAGGCCTTAGTTATCACCATAGTTGTCTATAATATTTCATCCTTGGTATCATCTGTATTTCATTTGAGCAGGAATCCACTGTGCTTCCCAACTTCTGGTCTGCTACATTTTTCATTAAGTGCTTGTTCATAGGCACTGAGGTTACTGGAAAGAGGATAATTTATCTCTTTCAGGAAAGAATGGAACTGTATAGAGAGACTGATAGGGAAACACCAGCACAGACTGTCTTACTGTTCTCTGGTTGCTGGGACAAATACCCAACATGCAAGCTTAGGGAAGGAAAGGTTTATTTAGCTCACAGTTACTGGAGGTTTCATAGTTTAAAGCAGCCTGAATTACATAGCAAGACCTTGAGGCCCTGTGCCACTGTGTCCAGGATGATCCACTCCATCCCTCTGAGAGAGGCCACCAAGTGGGGGTGGGGGGTGGGGGGAGAGGCGCATGCTGTCTTTAACGGTTTGCACCTCTCGCCCCACCCCTCCAGCCCCACCCTGGCCCTCTGGCCCCACCCCTCAAGCCTAGGGCTTGACAGCCCCATGATTTATTTACATGAGGCTTTGGGGGGACAACTAGATACAAACCAAAACACGGACTTACTGTTTTGAGCATTCTTACTTTTTTTGCCTACTAGCAGACCTCAGATCGATGGCATTCCTTTAGAATTCTTACTGCTTTTTTAGAGAATAAACTGTTTGTTATAAGTTCATAGTAGAGACAGACTTGTGGCATGACAACGTGAAGAGCTTTGCCTAACCGTTCCACAAACAATTAAAATGCTCTGTAAATGGTCCTTAGGATGAACAGTAAATAAAGGAATACCTTCTCAAGGAAATCTATTAAATTTGGTAGGAAGCAGTACATTTTCTTATTTAATGCAAGACTGCTCCTTTTCTTCTTATTTCCAGCTTGATATGATACAGACTGTTCTCCAGACTTCTGTAATCAATAAAGCAGGGTTTTCTTATCCTCCAGTTCCCACTTGTGGGGGCTTTTCACCTGTAAAAAAGGATAGCTTTTCTCATCCTGTCATTCAGGCTTAGTTCCAGATGAAGGCATTTGGGCATTTGAGGATTGAATTCCTTTAGCCCTTCTTCCATTGGAGAAATGGAAGTTCTGCCTTGGCAATGGTGCTATGTGACTATTGTGTGCACTTAAGGTGGGAGTTCCATACCAAGAACGGAAACATTGAGAGGTTTTCACATGCTGTCTTCCAGTTGACAAATATAACTCCTACGTTCCCTGAGAGAAAAGCTTGTCATTGTTCCACCTGCATCTTTGGAGTCCTAACTCAAGAGATTTTTTGCCTGGGGAATAAGCAAGCTATAAAAACGGCCCTTAATCTCTTCTCAAAGGAATTGATTTCATTTGCAACAGAGCATTGCTATAGTTCAAACCTCAGGAAGCTCTCAAGAGTGCTGAGTTGTGAGGATAGACAACTGGGGGCAAACTTAAGGACTTACAGCGTAGACATTAGGCAGGCTGTTTGCAGGATGGAGTAAGCCATCTGCAGGATCCCTCCTTGGATTGGAACATTGTCAAGCAAGGACCACAGAAACGATGCCTTCAAAGGACACAAAGTTGGTTTTTTTAGATGTGGAACATTTTGTGCCACAGGGCACAAATGATAGAGAACTTTGTTTCACAGGTTAAGCTTTTGTGTTGCCAATGTTTTTTCTAAGTATTATGTAGTATGAACTTATAATACTTTTTCGTGTGGAAGTTAAAAATATTTGTTTAAAGAAAACTTATAATCTGTTCATGGTTTCTATTTTATGACATTTAGTAAAGTCTTCTGCAACAAGAATGCATCAATAGGGCCGGCGAGATGGTTCAGTGCTCTAAAGCGCCTGCTTAGAAGGGCTCAGGCAACTGCGGGGACTGCAGTTCGATCCCCGGCACCACATGCTGCGCCAGCGCCACCACCAGGGCAGGCTGAGCCAGCCACAAAATGAATAAATAAAGAAACAAACAAACACAACAAGCAAACAAATAAATAAATAAAAATAAAAAAAAAATTAAAAAAAAAAAAAAAGAATGCATCAATATTTTTCATATTCTTTTTTTTCTTCATTTTTTTTTTTTTCACTACTGGGAATCAAATTCAAGATCTTGTGCTTGCCAGGCAAAGCGCTTAAGCTGCTAAGCTATATTCCCGACTATTCTTTCAAAAATGAGAAACATTTCAAACACGAAGAGTTTTTAAAGTTTTATACTTTTTAGGGATGGCCAAATAGCTCAGTGGATTAAACTGCCTACAAGCAGGCACAGGGGCCAGGAGTTTGATCCCTGAGCCTACCATGTTGGCCCCACCCCCTGGGATTTGCTGAGGCAGCAGTTGAGACTGAATGTGGTGGCACACACCTGTAAACCCAGCTCTTGGGAGGCTGTAAATAGGCGGATCACTATGAGTCTGATCTAGTAATGAAACCCTGAACATCCTGTAAACCCTTCCCTAAAATATATATATATATATAAAAAAGTTTTACACTCATTACCTACATTTAGTAAACTAAAATTTGCTATATTTTCTTTTTTAAGAATTTATATTATGGCCAGCTCAGCCTGCCCTGGGGGTGGGGCTGACACAGTATATGGTGCTGAACCGGTCCCTGCGGTTGCCTAAGCTTGCCTAAGCAGGCGCTTTAGACCGCTGAGCCATCTCGCCAACCCTGCTATATTTTCTTCTGATTTTTTTTTTTTTAAATAGAAGACATTCAATCCCTGGTTCCACGAAGAAAAGATAGAAGATATAGTTGAAGGAGGTTTCCTATGTCTAATTGTTTCCCTTTCGTAACCTCTGTTTTCAAGTTGGTGTATATCACATGTATTTTTTATTGTTTATCATTATATACATTTGTCCTTATCTGTATGTGTATTAGCTGTAGAAATTGTTTTGATAGTTGTCTCATGTAACCCTATTTACATCTTTTATGTAGCATCTCATTTTTTGAATAGGCTTTATTTATTTATTAATGGATATTTAAGTTGCTCCCAGCTTTTGGCTATTACACTCAGTATTAGAGTGAGTATCTTTGTGCATGACTCCTTGGGCACATGGGCAATTATTTCTCTAGGGTATATGCTTAAAAGTAAGATTGTTGGGCTGGTGAGATAGCTTAATGGTCTAAAGTGCCAGCTTAGGCAAGAGCACAGGGATCGCGCCACATGCTGCACCGGAGTGAGCTGGCCACAAAACAAAAATAGGATTGCTAGATAAAACACTATGCATATTGTCAACACAATGTAATGCCAGATTGTTTTCCAACGTGGTGCTGGTGGAATACTCTTTCACTGTACTTAAGTTGTTTCTCTACATTATTATTAAACTTTGATATCATTAGAGTTTTTAGTTTCTTAAAATCTGATAGATAAATGATATATGATACATGATATGACAGGGAACAGTGTATCTAATTTTTAATTTACTCTTCCCTGGCTTCTATACAGGTTAGTATTATTTCCTGTATAATTGGAATCATGCTATATATACAACTATGAGATTTCTTGTGTCTTCTTTCCACCACTCTTTCTGTCCCTCTTCTCTCCTCCCCAGTTTCAAGCCAATCAAGTTGATAATTATTCTTAATTGTCACAATCATATATTTTTCCACTTGCAAAAAGATGTTTTTAAGTCTTTTAATAAAACTTTTAATTTTTTGTATATAGGTATTGAATTTCTTTTTATATAATAAGTAACTTACAGTATTAAGTTTTTATTTTCTACTTGATTATTGGTATTGGGAATTTGTTGGTGAGGTAATGAAGCATTCAGACACCAAGAAATCTCAACAAGGCCAATTTACTGCTGCATAAGGGTGTGCAGCATCCATAAGACAAGGAATCAAGCACACAGAGAGACTGCAGCCAGCTTAGGTTTTTTTTTTTTAAGCTGAAATACTTGAAAAGCAGCTGGCTCTTCCCCCCATTGCTTAGCTTGAAGGTTCAGAATCTGTCCTGATTGGCTAGTCTAAGCAGTGTGAAGGGAGGGCCTAAGGATTGTGGGGCAGAGTTGCTAAAAAGGGGCCTGGGGGTTTGAGGAACTGAAAATGCTTGGCTATATTCCTAGAATCCAAACCAAACAGATAATTCTTGTCACAGTAATAAATGTAATCTTGGTGTAAGGGGCAGAGAGACCTAGGGTGTACTAGTTTTTTAAGATGGAGACACTCTTTATTCATATTTGATAGAAAAGATCATGTTTCTTACATTAGTATATGATTTTATAGCAAATTAATTTGCTAGACCTATTAGCTCTAGCAGTTCATCTGTATTTTTTCTTGGGTGTTCTTTGGAGATAATACAGTAATATCATCTTTGAAAAATCCTCTCTTTCAAATCTTTATTCTTCATTTGTCCTTCCTTATTGAATGATTTAGCACCTTTAATGTAGTGTTTATTGAAATACTGATAGCATTTGCCTTTTTACTATCTTTAGAGGGAGTTCTAATGTTGTATTATTAAATGTGATGTCTATTATAGGCTTTTAATAGGTCCTTTTGCCAGCATCAGATTTATTTTTGTCTTTATCAAGTTAATTGTTATGAACATATAGATCAACAGCCAGACTAATAGACCAAAAAAATATAAAATTTATAAAACTATTACATTAAATTAAGGTATATTTTCAAATACAAAATAAGCCTATTTTGTAGGCTTTTAAAAGATTAAAAGTCTGTTTTTGTTTCCTAATAATTTTCTAAGTTATCAATTTTTTGTCTATTGAGGTAATTATATGATTTTGCTATTAACTTGGTAATGTGATAAATTAGGAGAAAAAAATAAAAACATTAATTAGGAGATACTCTAATAGTTAACTTCAAAATTTTGAACTTTATTTATTTATGCTATGGCTGGCTCAGCCTGCCATGGGGTGGGGCTAGCACAGCATGTGGTGCCAGGGATCAAACCACGGTCCCTGCGGTTGCCTAAGCTTGCCTAAGCAGGTGCTTTAGACCACTGAGCTATCTCACCAGCCCTACTTTAATATTTTGTTAGATTTGGATTGATAGTTTTTCTATTGAGTAGGATAAAATTTATATTGTGCAAATTAAACAAAACAATTATATGTGCATTACAGAATACCATTTTAACTAGTAAAACAAGGAAGTAGGCCAGGTGTGGTGCTGCACACTTGTAACCCCAGCACTTGGGAGGCTGAGGCAGGAGGACTGATGTGAGTTCACGACCAGCCTGGGCTGCAAAAGTGAGCTCAAGGCCAGCCTGAACTGTATAGCAAGACCTTGTCTCAAAAAAAAAAAAAAAAAAGAAAGAAAGAAAAGGGAAGTAAATGAAAAGTATAATATTCAGGCTTTGGTTTCTTCTAAGAAGAGGAAAAGAATCTAATTGCAAATGATACAGCATTCTCAGAATTGAGTAAAGCTTTTTTAAAATGCTAATTAGTTAATTTTTAAAAAATTATTTTTACTTTATATATTTTCATGATACTCATAAACTTTTAAAAAACCTTTGTTTAATTTGAACCAATAAACTTTTCAATAAAAATTAAAAGATAAAGTACATAGTGGTCCAGTTTGAAAATAGAATTGTACACTGAATAAGCAGCTCATTCTTAATAAATAAATACAGCAAAGAACCATAATTTTCCAGACTCTTTTTCTGTTTTTTGGTGGTGCTGGTATCAGGGATTGAACTCAGGACCCTGTGCTTACCAGGCAAGCACTTATTCCACTGAGCTATCTTCCTGGCCCCAGACTCTCTTCTCTTAGATAGTATGTGACCACTATCAGCCAACACGGTGATTTTGTGCAAATTAAGAATTTTTACCCTATCCTGTGGAGATATATAGCTTAGCACTGGATAGAACTTGACTAAATTTTCCCTCTTTATTTTGCTAGTTTTTACTTACAATTTTTACATCAGTGATTAAAGTTATATAGGCCTTGTGAGGATTTTTTCCCTCAATTTTTGTATCAAGATTACAGTAAGAGGGGCCGGTGAGATAGCTCAGTGATCTAAAGCACCTGCTTAGGCAAGTTTAGGCAACTGCAAGGACCTGGGTTTGATCCCCGGCACCACATGCTGTGCCAGTCCCACCCCTAGGGCAGGCTGAGCTGGCCATAACATAAATAAATAAAGTTTATTTAAAAAAAAAGATTACAGTAATATCCTGAAAGGATTTATAATGTGTCCTTTTAATTTCTAGTGTCTGGTACAGCTTATATAAAATAGGATTGTCAGTTCCTTAAAGACTGCATAGCTGGGTGTGGTGGTGCACGCCTGTAATCCCAGCACTTGGGAAGCTGAGGCAGGAGGATAGTTGGGAGTTTGAGGCCTGCCTGGGCTACAAAGTGAGGTGAGCTCAAGGCCAACTGCAAAGTGAGACTCTGTCTCAAAAAGACCAAAAAAAAAAAAAAAGGCTGCAATAAAACTCACCTGTAGAGCTACGTGGACTTAAACTTTTTATAAGTATTTTAAAGTACTTATTTAATTTTATTAATAAGCCTCCTTAGATTTTTTTCTTCTATATAATTAATTTTTGTCATCTTTCTTCTGTCAAATTATTGATGTAATTTAAAAGTTTAGTGGCAAAAATTACTTACAGTATTTCCTTAGGATTTTTTTTTTGTCCATACTGCCTTCCCTGTGTCAGTATATCCCACTCGTTACCTGTAACAATTTTTATTTTTTATTTCTTTCATGTTTTACTTGGCCCGTGTCACTAGATTTGTCTCTTAATAGTCTTTTGGTTTTATTTAGTTAGTTTTTTCCCCTTTATTTTCTATTTTTATTTATACATTTAACTTTTATTATTTTCTTCTATATATTACTTTTGAGCGCTCTTTTTTTCTCTCCTTTCCTTTTTCACTGGGGTATTTTTCCTTCCCTGACTTTAAATGTTCTATGTTTTAAATTATATTTTTTTAAAAGCCATGAATTATTTAGTGCTGTGGTTTTAGATTCCCAAATACATTGTTTCCTTTCCTCTACTTACTTATTAAGTTTTGTGTCAAGATTAAGGTTTGCATGATAGTAATTTTTGGTATCCAGACTTTTTTCTTCTTATTAAGAATTGAACTGAAGAGCTTTGTCCTGAGCTATATGTCCCGGTCCTTCTCTATCTCACCAACCCTTTTTTGTCTTTTTGAGACAGGGTCTCACTATGCAGTTCAGGCTGGCCTTGAACTCCTTTTGTAGCCCAAGCTGGGCTCAAATTCACAACAATCCTTCTACCTCAGCCTCCCAAATTCTGAGATTATAGGTATGTCCCATTCCTGTCTCATTTCTTTCTTTCTTTTCGTTTCGTTTTCTTTCTTTCTTTCTTTCTTTCTTTCTTTCTTTCTTTCATTTCTTTCATTTCTTTCATTTCTTTCATTTCTTTCATTTCTTTCATTTCTTTCATTTCTTTCATTTCTTCATTTCTTTTAATTTTGAGACAAAGTTTCACTGAATTTCCCATGCTGGACTTAAACTTGAAATCCTCTTGCCTCATTACAGGTGTGCACCATCACCTTTTGTTTCACTTGTCACATGTCCTATGAGTGCTATTCCCCTACCCCAGGAATGAGTGCTTTTTATTTATTGGGTAGCAAACATATATAATTTTTCTTTTGTTTGTGTATCTGTGCGTTAATTCCATTTTTCAAATTAGTTTTCTTTTATTGTGATTTATTGAAATATTTCTATTATTTTCTACCATCTGTTTCAACAATGAATTTTTAACATGCTTCATTGAAGTGCTGAAATTTAAAGTTTGAAGTAGAATTTAAAGTAAACCTTCTTTCGAACATTACAGAAACTCTTAAGAATGTGTCAACTCTAGTTTCTCCTATATTCATTTTCTGTGATATTGTTGGCTGTTACTTTAACCAACTTCATAAATTAATGATTATTTTCAATTTTGATGTCAACATTTGATGGCTCAAAGTTTTTCATGTTTATTGATTTGCTTTTTTTTTTTTTTTACTTTCCTTTAGAGATTCAATCTTAGTTGTTCTTTGAGCAAAGGGCTGGGGGTGGTAAGCTTTTTAGTTTTTCCTAATGTTTTTGTCACTTTGTC
>PVKN010044481.1:0-10084 GCA_004027915.1 Capromys pilorides
ATTGCATAGATGTCTTTTGTCAGTTGGAAGACTGACTTCTTTTCCTACTCTGAGGACAGCAATCACATATTATATCCAATTTTAGCAGAAATCTTCCTATTAGCATACTGATATGGCTTTCTCTTTTATTTTACTTACATAGTGATTTATCCTGATTTTCAGCTTTCAGAACAAGGATAAGTGTTTTGTTTTAGTACATAACTTTTTGATGATTTTAATGGATACATAAAATTATAAATATTTTTGAAGTATCATGCATTCTTTCAGCATATCGATATATAGTTTATGTTTAAATCAGGTTAAGCACATCTATCTTTTTGAATATTTGTCACTGTTTTGTTTGGAAAAGTTTACAATCCCTCTTGCATTTATTTTGGAATGTATTTCATTGTTAGCTGTGATCATTGCTATGGTTGTGTCTAGTTGTCTCCCCAAAGCCTGATGCAGACATGGGGTGGCTTTTAGAGTTTGAATTATTTCTTGATCCAATGTGGGGATTATGGGTAGGAGTGCTATCCCTGCCCTGGGGTAGGTAATCTACATTACAGTGTAAGGAGAGGCTTGCTAGAAGCTGCCACCATTTCCTCTCCCTTTGCTCTGTGCTGTTTTCTGACACCATGAATGGCTGCCTTCTTCCAAGTGCCACTCTGCCTTGGAGTCAGTTGAGTGTGGACTGAAACCTCCACTAACAGTGAGCTAAGTAAACATTTCCTTCCTTAATTATGGGTGTCAGGTATTTTGTCCAAGCATTGAGAGAAAAAATAATTGAGGCAATCACCTACTTTGAAATAGAATGCTGGTAATTATTCTCCCTCTCTGCTTATACTTTTTATCCAATACTGAGTATTGAACATGAAATATCACTATGATATATACCCCAACCTTTTTATTTCTATTAGGGTTAAGCCAGATTCACTGAGTTGCCTAAACTGGGTTCAACCTCACAACCCATCTGTTTCAGCCTCCTGGAGTGCTTGAGTTACAGATGCTCATCATGTTGACCAATTTCTCACAGCCCACCTGCCAATCTGCCTCTTTCTAGCCTCTGGTGAGCAGGATTTGACTCCACTTTTGTGTAATCATAACTTTTTAAAATTTTTCTGCATACTGTTGAGTATAATGTTCTTTATAATTATTTTAGATGTGTAAAGAAAGGATGCTTCTTTCTTAGTTCTCAACACTGATAATTTGTATCTCAGCTCCTTTTTCACTGTCTGCCTAGCAAATTGAGTATGTGTTATGAGGTCAGTGAACCTTGAAGTTTGGCTTTTTCTTTTGAACCAAATTTTTGCCCAATTCATAGCACCTGTGAGGTTGCACTGCATGACGCTTTTCTATCTCTTCTTGATATCTAACCCAAGAGGACAACATCCAGGCAGCTCACTGTGAGGCCTTGGGTTATTCCCCAGCACTGGAAGAAAGAAAGAAAAAATTCACATGCATCTTCTGTTGAGTGTGTATTGCTTTGATACCATGCTAAAGTTGTGTTTATTAAAGTAGTTTCATGGGACTACAAAGCATCAGGGAGCACCTGTGGGATTTAGAAATGACATTTTAAACTGGGCATGATAGCCCATGCCCATAATCTCAGCACTTGGAAGCCTAAGGTAAGTGGATCACTGCAAGTACAACACAGCCTGATCTATACGATGATACCCTGTCTCAAGATCAATCAAACAAACAACAATTAAAGAAAATATTAACTTTGTCTATGGATTTTATTCTGCATGTAGGAGGAGATGCCCCAGACGTCCACATACCTCTGCATAGCAAGAGACAATCACAACAGGGTGAAGAGTCATCTTGCCTGGAGTGCCATCCCACAGACTCTGTTCCTAGAAATCCTGAGCACAGTTCCACTGGCCAAGACAATCCATGTGGGATTAAGCCTTACTCTGTCACATTCCCTTTTATCATATCTTTCTTTCCAAAATAGAGACATTAATTTTTCCCCCAAAAATCTGTTCTCAGTTTATTAGTGTTAGCTTTAGGCTCTGAACTTGGGCACCTGTCCAGTGCTGCAGTGACTGGAACACCACCACAATTTCCTCTTTCTTCCTGGCCATGATAGGTGATCTCTGGATTAGATCTGGGCCAAAGGTTTATGTGTAAAGGTAAAATTCACTTGTGGAAAGTTAATTTCTTTCACCCTCAATTCTCTCCTCTCTCTTTTGTGGGTGAACAGGGTAGTAGCTTGCCTAGCTGCTTTTCTAGGTTATACCGAGTTCCTGTTGACCTCTGGGCACAGAATTCTGTTTACTAATCTAGACTGTTACATCAAGACGAAAAGAATAATCCTTGTCCTTGTTATGCTTTGCATCTAGATGCTTCCACCATGCCTTCTTTGCTTTGGGCAGGTGACTGGTTCATGGTCATGTGATTTTCACACAAGATAGGTACTGATGTGATAGTGAAATGTGCTGTTGGGAGGTGGAGCTTGGTTGAAGAAGGTGGTCACTGGGTGTGTGGCCTGGCAGAAGCTTCCTCCCTCCCCCTTGGCCTCTCTCTTTGTCTGATCCTGTGTATCATAACAGGAGCATCTCTGCTTTAGGGCCAGCTAAGGACTGGAAATGGTACAATCTATGAGCCAAAATCAACTTCTCTTCCTGAGACGTTAGGTCTGACGTCTCAGTGATAAGAAAGTGACTAAGACAATCAATTTTGTTGGGTTGCTTTATGTGGAGATGACTTGAAATTATCCTGTAGCCAACACAGCATTGTTATGGATAAGTTCACCCTAGGCAATGTAGATGTACACACACACACACAAGATATATATATATATATATATATATATATATATATATATATATACCTGAATAATAAACAAAAGCCAGTTATAATAGAGTTACAAGAAAGTTTATTAACTTATAATATGAAAATGTGGGTGCTTTGATTCCTCTATTAGTTACTAAATCATATGAAAGCTATAATTATTAGGCACAGTTTTACCTCAGCAATAGTAGTTGACAGAGAGTCTAAGATTCTGAGTTAAATGAACCTAACAGAAATATGAACAGAGTAGTCTGTGAGTCAGTGAGTCTATGAGTACTGTGAGTGTGGACCCCAGAATCACATGATGTAGTAGGCTTGATTGGTGGCACCTGAGTCAACAAAAAAACTGCTGTGTCAGAGACACAGGTATGCTGGGCCATGATCCATACAGATATGGAGGAGAGGGAAAGGGCACATAAAAAAAGAAACACCTCAGATATGTCATGTACGTCTACCAGCTGCCATGATAAATGTAATCATTACTTACTGCAAATAGACTCATAAAAATTAAAATTATAATGGGTAGAAATCCCCATTCCAGTCTGCTTTCATCTATATGCTCTATAATTAAAATTGTAGAAAGTGATTCTTTTTATTCTCAGTCCTGAATGTCAGCTAAGATTGCTTTTCATTTCTTTTTTTCTTTTTTTTTTTTTTTTCCAGGACTGGGGTTCAAACTCATGACCTTGCACTTGCCAGGCAGGCACTTGTGCCATAGAACTATCTTCCCAGGAACCTGTACAAAATGCCAGTTCAAACAATTGTAATGCAAACATAAAATCTTTGTTTGAACTCCTACACTTTAAAATATTTTTTAAATTATTTTAGATCTTAATATATCAAATAATGCAGGTTGATTCAAAATTATATGCTGGAGATATTTTTTGTTTTACTTATAAGTTAATTATTTTAAATTGGATTTCCTCTATTTTTCGTTAACACAGTCATAGAGGAGACAATATATGTCACACTAAGGAAGTTTTCTTCTACTGCTACAAGATGAATTAAGGAATTTTCATTATGGACTGAGAGATACTAGTAAATAATTATAATTATTTCTGAGTTATAAATGTTACATATGTGAATAAAGACAAACATGTTTTTAAATTTATGAGTTAAGGAAAATTTAACAAAGACTATAACTGTTGTGCTATATAATAAACAAGGGATAGAAATTGCTATCAAAGAACATGGCAATGTGAATTTTCCAAGTAAAACAATGGACATGTAGAATGACAAGATGGGAATAGGAGTGTACATATCCAAAAGATGGGGAGATGCTCAGTAGGACCTGTTCCTTACAGAGAGCAGCATAGTGTTCTCCTTTCACCATAGACTTGGGAACTGACTCTAAGGCTTTGGTTTTCATTGTGTTTCATTCGTTATCAGCATGTCTTGGTTACTTATTACCATTTTAATTCCATATACTCTTTGGGTCCACTGTGACTTTTCAAAATACCTGTATACAATGTTCAATGACCAAATCAAGACAATTAGCATGCCAACGTTTTAAACATGTTTAAATATTTGAATTAATATATAGCAATAATAATTTGAATAACATAGAATAAATAATGCTTATGAGTAGCAATGTGATGTCCCAGAATGTGCTCATAATGTGTGCTATCGAGTCAGAGCCAATAATGTATGTGTTGTGTATGCGTGTATATGTATATGTATTTTCATTTTTTTTTAATCCTGGTTTACTGGTTTGTGGTGGGAACCTTGGAGTTCCATTCTTGTAACCATTTATGAAATATGCAATAAGTTATTGCGAACAATGCTTACCTCACTATGTGAGAGAAGATAGAAATTTTACTCATACACGGGTTTTAACCTTCATCCATTAATTTTATGTTGTTTTGAAGAAACATTTTAATCCATTAACTCCTAGTGTCTCCCTTTGGAGTCTTTGAATGAAATTAGTAGTATGATACATTGTTTCACCTACTAAGGATTAAATTAATAAACATGTTTAAAGTATATAGGGCAATGTCTGACCTGTCCTAGAGAGAACATCACTCTTTTCAACT
Source organism: Capromys pilorides (assembly GCA_004027915.1). NCBI lineage: Eukaryota > Metazoa > Chordata > Mammalia > Rodentia > Capromyidae > Capromys > Capromys pilorides. The sequence continues at coordinate 4,809 of PVKN010044481.1, forward strand.
AATTAAAAAGGCTAGAAGTTAATTGGGGTCAGAATCCAACCAAGTATTAAAATACACTTATCAATTGTGCATTTACCAGCAGCATGCTGAAAAATTCTTTTTTTTTTTTATTGGCTTTATTTTGTTTTGTTGTGTATATATGCCTAACAATTTATTCAGTGCCTTTTCACTGAGTTTTAGCCTCAACCTTTTAATTTATTTTATTATTATTCTTTTTAAATTTTGAAACAAAGTCTTACTACATTGGTTAATTGCCCAGGCTGGGCTAGAATTTGTAATGTTCCTGCCTCAACCACCTGGAATGTGAGATTATAGGCATACCCACACATCATTTTTAAATGTAAATAGAGAGCACTAATTATTTAAGAGTTCTTTTACATCATCCCCTTTCTCCATTTTTCACACAGAGTAAGACCTTTCTGCATGTACTTCATCCCCACAGCTTCTTTGCACATTGTGGAAAGGTTAGACTTCTCTGGTGTGTGCTGTAACTATGTGTCAGACTTCAGTTCCATTGGCTTATTGAGAGATCTGTCTGACAAAACTCCCATTTCCAGCCATGAGGGCATACATCACCCACATACACCCAGCTCAGACAGTGTGTGTGGTCTGTGTGTACACAGCATGAGTTTGACATGAACTGGGTCTACCTCAATTAGCTCTAAGTTTCCATGAGCACAGTGCACAGTGGTGCGTGCTGGACTTCAACAAGTGGCGTAACTGTAGATGTGGGCAGCTACGCTGTAAATGGTAGTGAGGTGGAGAGCTCTATGTGGGAGGGTGGGTGGCAATGGCACAGAAACTTGCTTTCCCCCTAGATGTAGGCAAAAAGACAATTGGCACAAATGGTGAACAGGCGCGGCCCAATGCTTCAAGGTTGAGAACAACTCATGCAGTGCCTCCGGAAGGGTGGGGTGAGGTTGGAGTGATTCTAATAACTGAGTCAGACTGAGACTGAGAAGGCCAGAAGGCTCCCAAAATGTGGGATTTAGTGAAGGAGGTAAAACCATGCTTGTGTTTCAGTGTTGCTTCATGGAGGATCATTACTGATGCACAGCACTACATAACAACTAGTGTCACTTATTCACTCCTGTGAAATATATCATTAACTTTCTCTACAATGTAGAAGCAGAACTGACTGACACGTACTTTCTTCTGTTTGGGAGTATATAACGTACCTGGAGAGCCAAGTTTCTAAATATTAAAATGATGACATCTGAATGAATGCAGGGCTTCCAGTCTTCACTTTTTTTTTGTTGTTGTTGTGGCTTTAAGACAAGGACTCTTAGGTCACTGGCTTGCCCAGGCTGGGCTCCATCTAGCATTCCCCCTGCCTGAGCTTTGCAGAGCGTTGGGATCATTAACATTTTAAATTTGTGCCTTGGTCATCTCATGATTTGCAGTAGGTCCCTCTGTATTTGTCCGTTGCTCTCTTCTCTGGTACCCATAGTGTATTCTTCATTTCCAAATCTTCATGCAACTTAAATATTTCTCCCCTCACCTGTTTTCATGCATGCTTTTCCTGCTGTTTCTTCCCAGTTCTGGCATCTCTGCTGTGCTTCTCATGTGAGTGTCTACATTGCTTACAAGGGTTAGCTGTCTTCCTTGATCACTGACATCTCAAAGCAAAATTGTGTGAAACTGCTGGACACGGTGGACAGGAGGGCCCACCTGCTATCCCAGCATACCGGGAGACTGAGGCAGGAGGATCACAACTTGAACCTAGCCTGGGTAATTTAGCAGCTTAGATAGACCCTGTCTCAATAACAACAGCATAACTACAACAACACTAAAACACTGGAGAGGGAGTTCAGTGCAAGGTCCAGGGTTCAATGTCTTGCACCACCATAATGAGAAGGGAAGCCTCACTTGACATTTTTTTCCGAGATGGACTCGTACCACTGCATTCCTTATCTCAGTTACTGAATCTATCTTTTAATTACTCAAAACAGTCAGAAATCAGAGTGGTAACTGACATTTTTACCCTTTCTTCCCAACCATCACTAACTCCACTAATTTCTTTACTTTCAATATAGTAAAGCCCCCAACTTCCTTTCCATATTAATTCCATGTTTGTTCTACCTGAGGCTCCTCTTTCTTCTGTATGTTTTCAGAACTTATCTGATTTTTAAAAATTGCTCATTCTTTCTAGTACCAGCTTATTTTTCACAAAGATGTTAGTGACTTCCCTAACTGCATATAATTAGAATGTCACTTACTTTGCTAAAGCCTCTTTCACCATTTCTCATGGCCTATAAACTAATGTGACATTTCCTTTCTGTGGCATTCAAAGAAGTGACATTTGATTAGCCCTGTATACTTCACTTCTGCCTCTTCACTTCCCACATGAACTATATTTGAAATACTGAAGTAATCACACCCCCAATGTTATAATTTTCATACTTTTTATATTTTTCAAAAAAATCTTGTTTCTTTTTGAAATGCTTTCTTCCTTTGCTTTATAAACTCTCATTCTTCACATCTCTTAAGGGTCTTCTGTCTCAGAATGTATTCTACTAAAATCTTCCGAAGATTGTCCTGTGTGTGTGTGTGTGTGTGTGTGTGTGTGTGCGTTCTCACAGTACTTTGCCCATATATTTGTTCTATGGCAAGTCTTACATGATATTATTCACAGTCTACAACAGTGTCTTGGCAGGCATGATCTATATATTACTGTGTCAGTTCCCTGAGTATAGCATCTTGTGTCTGACAGAAGAATGATATTCCATAAATGCTACACCAATGGGTAAAACATCCATAAAACTAAGATCACTTTTTTTTTCATATTTTAGTCTCATACTGTGATTTTCAAAGAAAAAAGGACGTATCTTTTAGTCATGTAAGAGAGATATTAATTAGATGTGTCTACATAACAATAATTTCAGAAAAGACTTCCTGGGTTCCTGATGACTGTCTTACTAAGGAAGGAAACTGTTACTCTTTATTTATTCTTCCAGGTGCAAATGATCTCAGTTAATTATATTATTCAAGATATCTTTTGATATGTGTTTGTCTGCATCTGAAGAGAACCTTGGGTTTGTTTTGTAAAGCACTGCACAATTTAGTTATCGAGTACATTGGGAGTGGGGAGAACTTACATCTATCCAGAGATTTTTAATAATCTCCACTTCATTGGGGTGAGGCTGTCTGAGGAAGGAGCATTGTATTTTTGAAATGCTTGAGTGTCCATGACTCATGGTTGTCATAGAATGGGCCACTAGAAAGATCATTGGATGACATTGCCCTTCTTATTAATCATGAGACAACCTAGCCTAAAAGTCACATTAAAAGAAGTCAAAGGAAAAACATGTCTTTATAACATCTCAGTGGTAAGGTATCTGCAGATGTAACTACTCACAAAAACATCAAACATAAGAGCACATTTATTTTAGGCAAAGATGAGCTCTTGACACCCAATACTAGGCATCCAGTTTAAGTGATATTCTATCTGCTGTGAAGTTAATGTAACAGACTTTCAAAATGGAATATAATCTTATTATGACATGTACTTTGTTGTCATAAAAATACATCACTGTGATTCAATGACACACCAATCAGGAGCCCTCTTTACATTAGATTAGCTGGATTTATTTTGGTCCTTGTGGCACCTCACATTTAGACCATTAAGTGTTATCTTAAAGATGACAAATCTAGTGGCATGGTGCCTAAGGATGAATGGACACATCCATTAGAAATCCTTGTTTCCTCTCATTTATTATGTTCATTCTCTTGCATGATGAAACTTTTATATAATAATATGTCAGGTATAAGGAAATTGATTGCTGTCAGGCTAGACTGGCTGAGGCCTTTTATACAAACTGAGTGCATGAAAATTCAAACTTCTAACTAATATTGTCTCCCTTTTGACTAAACTCTAGCTGATGATCCAATTTAGGGTCTACATTTTTGTTGAGTTGTATTTAAATTTCACTCTTTATCTTAGTAAGAACCACCTTCTTTCTTTGGGCACTCCAATGCACTACTACATTAAAGAATAATGTATTTCATTTTTAAAGAAACTAAGCAGAATGCACATCCTATAATCCATTCCTACACATATAGCCAACATTTGATATTCTGTTTATTCATCCCTCTCTTCTACATCTTTTCTCTTCAGCCATGTGTCCACGTTATTGGCTTTCAGAAACTTGTATATATTGAAGCACACATTTTCTAATTGGCATATTTCACTGAGGAATGCACACTCAAGTCTCTTCAGGACTATCCATTGAAGTGTATCTCTTCAATGGATAGCTCATTGTTTGTAGTGCTGAAGAATATTCTATAGTTTGAATGTCTTACAGTTAACTTTTTCACTCACTGTGAGCCAACTTACTGTCCTATAAGGTTCTGTGTTACAAATAATGTTGTGAACAACGCCTTCATGGATATTCTTGTAGGCCTAAGTTATTTATTCATTGAAGAAAATGCTACTTCTAATCTTATGTAGCTGTATATTTTAAATTTTAATATAAATAAATAAATAAATAAATAAATACAAGGAATCAAATTTTTAAGTCCTTGCATTTTCCAGGCAGGTATTTGTGCTGCTGAACTATATCCTTAGTCTTAGTTGTATGTTTAGTTATACAAGAAAGTGCCAAGTTACTTTCTGAAGTGATGATTTCATTTTGCATATCTACTAGCAGCACAAAAAAATTTCATCTTCATTCCCATTTGGTATGGTTAGTGCTTTGGATTTTGGCCAGCCTAGCAAGTGGGTAGTAAGATCAGATTCTTGTCTTCATCTACATTTCCTTGACAGCCTCTGATGTTCCACATTCTTTCATGTACTTATTGGACATCTGACATATTCTTTGGTAAGATATTTCTTCCAGATTTTTGCCTTGCTTTTAATGAATTTGTTCATATTCCTATGGTTGTTTTCTTCATGTGTTTTTGATAATAGCTCTTTATCATATGTATATTTAAAAATATTTTTTTGCTAATCTCTAGCATGTGTTCTCCTCCCAGCATTGTGCTTCACAGAGCTCTACTTTGAATACAATCATGTGATTATTTCTTTTCAGGGTTGTGCCTTTTTCACACTATTATTGCCATAAGACAAGACCAGCTGGATTTCTCTCTGATATCATCTCCTACATATACCACAGTGCAGTTGCCCAGTGGATCTGTGATCTCCTTTGAGTCTACTCCTTTCAAGATTATAAGGTCTTGTTTGATTTACTTTCATATGAGTACCCAGTTATCCAGAACCATTGTTAAAATTCTTGTTTTTACATTGCCTGTGTACCTTAAAAATGATGCACAAAACA
>PVKN010044482.1:0-10081 GCA_004027915.1 Capromys pilorides
CTTGTTCCCCTTTCCTTGATTCAGATATTTAATTAAAGTTCAGACAACTGTCTGTTCGAGGGTTTTTCTTTTCTCTCTGGTTTTCTTGTGTTCCCCTTGAAGTCTCTGTAACATGGGAAGACATGGTCCCCCAACGCACTAATGGGGGAGGTCACTGCTATTTCCTGGCTGTGATTTGCAGTTTCTGCAAGCCTTTCTACCTTACATAATTAAATATGCTTTCTATGTCAGCATTAAGAAGAAACAGGCACATCTTCTCTTCTGTGAGTATTGGAAAATAGGCTCCAACACCAGAGAGTTGAAGCTTTTACACTTCTAGAGCACTAGGGACAGGTCTAACTCTGTATCAGAAACGTCTCTCAGCTTAGCCTTTACCTTTGTTTCCCATGGTGGAGAAGCGTGAGTCATTTCCCCAGTGCCCCTGTCGACATTGGAGACTTTCAGACAGCATTTCCGGTGTCGCCTGGTATCTTGCAATGTTTCTGCTGGCTTCATGCCGTGTGGGAGACCTACTTTAGTTTAATTTGCTGGTAATTAACTCCACAGGACTGATTCACTTTTAATTTCAAAGTAGCAATGATGTATCTAAAAATGCCTTGCTAGGGTACTAGCTGAGGGTTGGAGCTACTGCCTGGACAAATTAAGTTAATAGAGATTGTGTTCTTATTTAAATGAAACCACATATTATCCCCTCAGGAATAAAAAAGCATCCTAATTGCTACCGTGGGCTGCCCTATTTTGCTTTTTCTACTTTTTCTTTAGGTGTGTGCCCATTAAAACATATAGGGCCTGCCTGCCTTCCTCAAGCAGCATAAAGAAAATTTTAGGATGCAAAAGCGTTATTCCTCGCATATCCCTGCTGAAGCCACAGGTCACCCTCCTATATGCCACAGGGAGAGTTCCAGGGCAGACAAGTTTTCTCCTGTTTGTGAATCAGGGGTGCCGGCTTCTGTGTGGGGGTGTTCTCTACAGGAGGGTCCTGTGGGAGGGCAGACTGCAGCTAATGAGGGGAAAGAGGTTTACCAGATAGAGCCAGTTCTTACAAAGACCAGCTCGACCGTGGCATCGCTCTGCCTTGAGCTCACGCTGTGACAGCGGCACTAGCTGATGCCAGTGATTCCCGCGTCTCCCTCATCCTGTGTCCAGGAATGCAGATCATGCTTCCCTGGCTATTTAGTGGTCTTTGGCTGACTTAACAAAGGATGTCTGTGGTACTAACTTGTATTTCAGGACATTGGGGAACACTGTAGTCTTCCTCACCTTCAAGGTCCATCTTAAGGAGCCTGGGCCGTGGGGCAGGAACAGAGTCCAGCTAGAGCTCTGGACTATGGGAACAAGGGGGCCCTTTCTCCCCACCACATGCTCCCTTCCTGTCCCTGGGGGCCTGGGAACATGTGTGGCACTCCAGCAGCAGTCTGTGCCTCTCCCACTCCTTTCTGGCCAGCAGCCTCACCATCTCTGGGGCCCGAGTGTGCCCGCTGTGTGAGGCACCGGCTCTGGGCTGGATCTCTCCTTGGCTTCCTTTACTCTGGAGCAGGTGGTCCAAGGAGTGGGAAGGGAAGCCCCCTCAGGCATTAGACCCAGGCTGAGACCTCAGCGTCTCTGGGGCGATGCTGCTTTCAACACCACTGTCCACAGCGATGTCTGACACTTCATGTGGTCTCCTGAGAAACCTGATGGTGCCAAGTCTCCTTCAGGGGTTGGGGAGGAAGGTCTTATGGAGTTGGAAGAGTAAAGATGACACGAGAGGCTGCGGTGGTGATGGCTGAAGGGGACCAATGGGCGCGAGGATGCATTTCACCCTTTCCTCTACTGCTGTGTCCTTGAAATGCTTCAGGGTAAAACATTTTAAAAGTAAAGCCTGAAAGGGAAAAAGAAAAGAGGAAAGAACAGACTAAAGAAAGGAAGAGAAAGAATAAGAAAGAATCACAGGCTGTAGTGACCATGGGTAGGGTAAAATTGGGGGCTTTCCTTCGGGTGTGGCATCCACCCTGGGCATGACCATTCCCTAAGCCCACGTCTATCTCTCCTGCATGCAAATCCCCTGCCTTGGCCTGGTTGGTGTGCACATAGCCTTCTGCGTGCGATCCGTGGTCCCTGGCTGGACCCTGGCTCACTCAGGGGCTTCCTGGCTTGCCCTAGCTTTCCAGCTCTTAGCCAGCCTCTGTGTTTCCTCTTGAGGAGGCCCATTTGCTTTCTACCTGCTCCCCCTGTAGAGTACCCCATGACAAGCTGGGTCTCCTCAGAATTCCCGCCCCACCCCATGCTATTGCATACTCCTTATGGCGCAACCTTTCTGGAAAGGTGAGATTTTTTGGTTTATTTTTCATTCTTTTTAAAAAGGGGAGGTACTTTTATCTTAGCCAGTGACCAAAATATACTATATATTTATTACCCACTTCCAGTTGATCATGGTAATGTTTAAAGAAAGAAAGATTTGGCTCTTTCCTCTCCATGCTAATTTACTTTCAGTGAAAGGGATGCAGGAATATGTCCTAGACGCAGCTCACACTTGCCAAGGTCAGCTCCGAGAATGGCTGGGGGATTCCAAGTCAGGCATGCATGGACGTCACAAGTCATCGGTGCTGTGGTGTGCAAGTGCTTGCAGTCCTGTTGTGTCCAATCTGTGCTCACACACATGAAAGCAGCAATACAAAGTTCAGCCCTACTTATTGCTTTAAATTCCAGCTTTAATTACCCAAAATGTGCAACTATTTCTCAAGTTCTTGCATTGAAATGCTGTGCATTTCTTATTTGTGAAGGTCTTGACCAATAGCAGTGAATTTTGCCAGAACCTGGGAGAAGCAGCTGTCTTGTTCTGACCTTTCTTTGTCAGTTCTCTGAATGGTGGACCCAGAAAATAGCAGGCTGACGCCTTGCTATTTTTATTAGATAGAAAGTGCTTTAATTTTTAATCTTCTCTCATATAAATCAGGCCCATTTCCCCCTTTTCTATTTTCACGGAGTAGAAAAGTCTGCAGCCCATCTCTGTCCAGAAATGCTGTCTTACTCTCTTGTTAGCCAAAGGGCAGTTCTATGAAACACAGGCCTGGTTAAATCCTCCATTACTACAAGATTTGCCCACGTGGAAGTTTCCTTTTTGAAAAATACAGCATATTGGCCAGGCGTGGTGGTGCATGCCTGCAATCCCAGCACTTGGGAGGCTGAGGCAGGAGGATCAGTGCGAGTTCGAGACCAGCCTGGGCTACAAAAGTGAGCTTAAGGCCAGCCTGAGCTGCATAGTGAGACCCTGTCTCAAAAGACAGCATATTGTTTTTATCTCAGGAAATGATTGTACAGGAAATGTGTAAAATGTAGACATGCTGCAGAAGCCACATCCTCCGAGAAGAGGGGAAGTTCCACTTCCCATAGACGGTGGCTTTAACACGTTACTGTACAAATCTGCCTTTTTCTCTATCTGTACCTTTACTTGAGCATACAAGATTAAAGCCCCAAAGTGCATCCCGGCATGTGTATCTATGCATGCCTCTGTAGTCACCTATGTAAAAAGAAGTTTAGGCTGGAGAAGGAGGCCCTAGAGAGGCAAGCCTGGGTGACAGCGCTTGCCACCAGTGCCGACGACAGCTAAAAATGCTCCAGTACAAGTAACGGATTACCTAGCTGGAAGGGGCTGAGACAGTGAAGATACGGGCCCATCATCCACACAGAAGTCCAGATGTAGCTGCCGCAGGGATCTGCTAAGAGCGCAGTGGTGTCACCAGGGCCTCAGGGCTGCAGCCTTCTCCTTCCCGGCCTCAACGCTGTCCCCTTGTGGTGGCCAGAGAGTTCTGTAACTTGAGTGGGAATGGTCACATAAAGCACCAACAGCCAAAAGGAGGCAAAAAGTCTCTCCTGGCTTATTCTTCTTTCATGAGAGAGGAAGCTCTAGGCCACTCTCCCCAAAGGCTCCTTCTGGTTCATGGGCCGGAAAGTACCTCCTTTTCTGCCTCTAAAGTGAACCTGGGGCTGCCATTAAAGGAACTGGGCTGTGAGCACCTAAGATTCAGAACAGGTACCGGGGAAGTCCGTGCCCCATCTATGGCTGGCCACTGCGCTGCTGTCTCCCTACTTGGGGCTTAGCACTCAAGTTCAGGTTTAAGTGAACAGGTCACTGAGTAATTGGCAGCACCTAGAACATAGTGGATAGAAGTCTGTTGCTTAGAAATAGGATACTCTTTGGTCTCTACTGCTTGGCTCCTTGATGCTGTATTAAAACTCCAACCTACTGGGCCTCTATGCCCTACCCTCTAGCACTTGGATTTTGATTGATGGTGGAGAGAGAACCCAGCAGCACTTAGGCTGCTCCTGCCTCAGCAGCAATACAGTGGGGCAGATTCCAGGGTAGGATCAGAACATTGGTGGAGACTGTTGAGGAGACTTGGTAGCCTTGGCACCCTTCCCCCAACCTTCTGCGGGAGTTAGCTGAGTCCGGCAGCCCCTACATGCCCTGAAGACTGCCAGGGAGATGTGACTACCACAGCATCCTGCAGGAGCATTGTGGAGCGATACCCTGCACCAGTCCACCGTCAAGAGAGCCCTGCACACCTTGGGCCTGCGCGTGCATCGATGGGTCCTTTTGGACTGTGGCTTTCCCCTTCCCTTAGTGAAGCAGAATCCACGTTGAACCCCATGCAGCAGACGCTTTGGCAAGCTTACCCTGCCCTCCACTCGCCTGAGGCCCCTGCTGACCCATAGTTCACCCACCTACCATTACTGCAAGAAATGGCGAAAGGCAGGAGCAAGAGGCAATCTCAGACCTCCAGCCCACCCAGAGCAAGTCCAGGAGACAAGGTCATAGAAGAACTGGGAAGTCACACACCTGAAACTTTTCAGATGGCAGCAATGGAGGTAAAAAACATATTGTTGCCTGGAGACAGCCGATAAATAACACACTCTTCATTACCTGAGGCCCAAACCATGTGCCACGTAAGAATAGAAAGTGTAGGGATGTGGAACAAAAGGTCACTTAGGTGACCCATAAGGTTAGGTTGGAAGATACAACTTAATGGAAGTGCCACAAGAAGCCCACAGATGCCCTCTCACCAGCCCCACCCATGGAGCAAGCAAGGGCACTATCTCTGTTAGGCAGAGCGGGAAGGAGAAAGACAGCATCACTTTCACACAAGGCCTTGTTCAAATAGCTGCACACACTGAGAAACATGGGCAAGTGGCTGTTGCCCATCTGCCACTTCAGCTCCAAGGTTTGGTCTAAAATATGGGCAAGAGTCTAGGAACAGTTAGCTAAAATCCCTTCTTCTGGAGGAAATAAGAGTGAGAAAATGACACGTGTTTCCCAATGTGCTTAGGCTATGACTGAATCAGGGACGGACAGGCTTGCCTCCGATGAGCCAGGGAGCTGCATTTGGTTTTATCAATAAAAGGAAATTCCTCCAGCTGCTGATCATGTAAACCGCTATTGTAGCAGGGAACCTTAGCTAGGCACAATTTAAGGTAGAGGCTAATTATGAAATTAAACTGCAAACAAGCACAATCTCCAAGTCTGGGAAAGAATGCTATGAGTTGTGACTGAAGAAGGAAATAATCACGCTGGACAAGAAAAGACTAAATTGAACACTTGCATCATTTTAATGTATCTGAAAGGCTGCCAAGCGCAGCCCTGATGCTAGTTTCCACTCTGGTGATTGCTATGTGTCAGACCCTGCACTGTACACTTTAGGTTCTTTCCCTCATCCAGTTTTCAGGAGCACCTTATAAGGCAGGGCTGTGGTTTCAGTTTTATAGTTGGAAATCCAGATTCTCCGAGAGGTGGACTTGCCCACGATCCTGGGAAGTGCAGAGCTGACTTTTGAACTCAAGTCAGGCTGGCCCCAGAGCCCAGGCTGTACACATGTGGCCAGCTGTAGGGCAGGTGCTTTGGGTGTGGCTCTTGAGGCAACATTTGGCTCAGTGGGTGGGAGATAGATTTCAGCTTAATATGACACAAAACTTCGATCTCAATTCCAGGTCCTCAGAATAGTCTAGGCTGTCTCGGGAGACTGAGTTCCCCAACACCCGAGGAACTCGAGTGGGTTGTGTAGAATTAACTCCGGAAAGGAGGCCTGCGTCATGTGGGAAATGTTACCACATTAACTCCGAGATACCTTTCAGGACTAATTTCTACAGTTATGTAATAGCACTGTGCTGCCTGGAGGTGACAAAATTTTCCTGGCCCCAGGTCTACGATATTTCAGGTGACCCATCAGGATGCACACATTTGCAAAGGCCCTACCTGCCCCAGCGAGCAGGGCAGCGAGCCTGTGACCAGGGGCGCCCCTCCTTGGAGCAGGGGCATGCATACGCCACGTTCTTAGTGGCTTTGCCGGCTCCTTCTTCTTGTCACTCTCCTTTGCTCTCATTTCACTCTCAAGCTATTTTCAAGTGTTTTCTCAAGCATTTTCTTGAGAAATAGTATTTTCAAGAAGACAGCCTATTTGTGTGTGTTCAGAGCTGGCATCCTGAAGTGATAGTCTGGTTCCTCCCCAAAGTAAAGGCAGTGCATTCTGCTTACATTTTCTCAGGCTAAATATCGAGACCTTACATACTGCCTAACTCAAAATCTTGCATGAGTTCAGTACGCTTGGTTGCTTTACTGGCAGCAGAACAGGTTTCAGAGAAGACTAGTGGAGAAATAAGATAGGGTCGGTTCCCTGGACTAAAGTTGTTCCTGAGTTTTTCTCATGTAGCCAAAGTCTGCCTATTTGTGTGTTCAGAGCTGGCGTCCTGCAGTGACAGTCTGGTTCCTCCCAATGTTTTGACACAATGAAAGGAAGATTGATAGACTAAAAGTTATCAGTACAAAAACTTAGCACAAAGCAATTTGGGATTTGTCTAGTAGCAAATAATAGAGTCTAGGATATGTAAGCCTAAAATCTTTAGACTGTATTTTCCAAGTTACTTGAAAAAACTGGGAATTCTTCTCTATAACTACTGAAGTATCTTGATATTAAGATGCAGAACTAGTACCACTGAACTTCTGGTTTCACTATTGTACACTCAATAGTGAGTGTACATTTTTATTATCTTCATCATAGTTTTAATTGCTACCGTTATCAGCGTTGTGATTAAAAATTGTCCAGAGTTCTGCACAACCCTGAGTTATACGTTAGTTAGCTTTTGCTGTTTAGTAGACTGCCCCCAAATGGTGACTTGAAGTAACTGTCACTCATCAGTCCCTTCACTTGTGCCTTGGAACCATGGCTGGGGACTTTCAGGTGGATCTTTGTTGAGTTGGCTCATGAGCCTGCCGTTGGTTGGAAGCCCCTGGTCCACACACACACCTGCATTTGGCTGTTGCCCGACTGGCACCTGAAGATCTGGACCAGCCCAGGCTCTTGTGTATGACTGTGATCCTAGAACCACATTTCTCCTTCTGCTGCATTTGCTAATGAGCACTGGTGAGAGAACATCACAGGGACCCCACAGCTAGAATGGTAGTGGAGGTATCCTGCCTGTGGGTGAGAGTAACTTGCTTCAGAGTCCCCTGGCCAGAGCGTGGCTGAGAGAGAGAAAGGGCTTGTGACGATTTTCCCACAGTTGTGAATATATTCTAAGGATCTTGCAATCTCCCAGGATGTGGGACTTAGCACAGAGCAGAGGGAAGGACATTGCAAACAGAGAAAGCAGGGACAAGGATAGCTGCAAGAGTTTTCTGTTGTTGTCATAACAAATTGCCATAAACTGAGAGGCTTAAAGGAATACCAATTTATTATCTTAAAATTCTGCAGATCAGAAATTCAGCATGGTCTCACCGAGCTGAAATCAGAGTGTTGGGGTGCTAATGCTTTTCTGGAGTTCACAAGGGACAGCTTGCATCTCCCTCATTTCAACTTTTGGCGGAATTCAGCCCTTAGCAACTATAGTGTTGAGATCTGTGTTTCTTTCTGGCTATAGACTGACATCGCCGCCAGCTTGTGGGATCTGCTGTTTCCCTCTGCCTTCAGTGCCATCAGTCGTGAGCTGTGGTCTTCCCAGGTCTTGTCTTTCTAACTTCTTGCACTTCCTAAGGACTCATGAGATTAGGCTGGAGCCTTCTAGGTCACCCAAGATAACCATCCTATGTCGGGGTCTTTGATCATAATGAGATGGTTGGATGTGCTCCTCCACGTGCATGCATTGGGAAGGTAGTGCTCAACAAATAAGGTGCTTAATAGGGAACCACTGTGTCACATACAGTGCCATGTCCCCAGATGTGGTGGTTTTGGGTGGACCATTATAATTTGCAGCATTATCTGCTGCAAAGAGAAGAAACGAAGGAGAAATGAAAAGCAGAAAAGTAAGATTGTGCCGAGCCAATCATCCTGCCTTTGTCCTATTTTGGAGCCAGCTTTGCAACAGACCTTTTTAGGACAATGCCTTTCTTGAACAAATATAAAATCTTAGACCTTCTTTGTGACCCAGAACTTTGCCTTATATAATTATTAATCAAGAAATATACACCAAGTTTTAATTTTTAGTGTTTATATTCAAAATAAAATCACATTATATTTCAAATATCTCTGAAAAGCTACATATCCTATCCTGCCCATCAGCCTAACTGCTCACCGGGCTGACGGCGGCCCCTGTGCACCTGCCCAGCCTTAGCCCTTCTGGGTGAAGTGGGATTCGCCCTGTGAGGCGCTCCTCTGTGCTGATGGCTACAGTTCAGTCCCCAACTTTGTTGACACCACTTGTTACCCCAAGAAGCTACTCTTTCTGTGCTGAACCCTGTTGTCTTCAGGTTGGTACATAAGTTGTGTTGATTTGTGGGAGCTCAGTTTTATGCTGTGTAATCCCACTTACAAGTATAGTAATAACATATGTAATAAGATTTGGTCTCCAACTGTGTCACTGAAGAATAGGAGGCCCTGATCCCTTCCACAGCTAAAGTTCGCTCTGCTCTCTTTGGGCTGGGGTCCTCTACCCATACTTGAGTCTGCAGTGTCATTGTCATACGCATGGAGTACCATCCCTGCTCTTAGAAAAAGCACAAGTCCAGTACAGGTCCTTTGGATCTCTGAGCTGGGGTGGAGATTAAAGGAGAAGCGGTCTTGTTTTAAAGACATCTTTCTGATAATAAAAGTCACTCGCATTTTATTTTGAAAAATGTAAGGATGGGAGAACTCATTTGCAGAGATGAAAATCTGAAAGCATAAAGGAACAGTAATTTGCTATAGCTAAAAATATACCCTGCCTTGATGTGTTTCTGTCACGTGGGCCATTAGCAGCACGTCCAGGGTTCCTCTGCAGAGAAAGATATCTTGCTAGAATTCATAGTGCAGGATCAGATACCACTGGCTTCATGTGCTTTTGTTTAAGGCGAACATATATTAATGATTCCTCCATTAGCTTTTCCCACAGACAGGAGGAAACATAATTATTATGGTTTTGGCTCTAGTTACTTACAGCAAGCCTGCCATCCACCTGTGTAGGCTGTTCAGTCACCACCCTTGTTTCAGAGGACATAGATGGAGCAGGGGAGAAGAAGAAAATAGAATAATGAACGGGCGTTTTTCATTGTATCTGGGACCTGGACAAAAGAAAATGATGAAATGCTGTGAAAATCTTAAAAAGGGAGAACCGAATTAGTTCAAACTTTCAGAAAAGCTTGACTGTCAAAAACAATATCACCCAAGTTACAGAAGTTTAAAACAATTTTATTGTATGGTAAGAGAAAATGTAACATGACCTGGGAAATCTCAAATTGAAAATGCTGAGTTCAGAGACACGTCATTATAGATGGCTCATAAAGCAACGGCGAGGGTGTCATTTAACCTTTACCGTAATTGCTACTACAACAGATTTCCAAAGTGTCAGAATCCTGGTTAAAAGGATCATCTTACACCATTTTTGGAAACAAATGTAAATCTTAAATCATGAGCTGTTCAAAATCATATATGCCATCGGTATGCACTAATAGTTTATGTTTGGTTAATTGACAGGCTTGAAGGAGGGCAGAAATTATGCAGGTTAGGCTGCAAATCAAGGACATACTCCTTTTAATTTTTTATGTTGGGTTAAAATAATAAATACAGTTTAGTATGGTTTTTAAAAATTTTTTAGAATAAAATCCATTGACATAGGTTACCTGTCCTGATTAGCGAAT
>PVKN010044483.1:0-10089 GCA_004027915.1 Capromys pilorides
CCAGACTGGGGGTTCAATTTGTACTCTCTTTAAAAAATAAAAAGTAAGAAGAAAATTGCAAGCACCAAGTATTTTCTCCAACAGTAGGAAAACTGGCCAATACAGCAAGCATATAAATAATTGCAACAGTCTGTCTTACCAATACCCTAGGAAGGTGGAGTTTAAAACTCCATTTTAGAAATTTTTAATGAGAGGCGCAAAGTATGTTTCAAAATATGAAGCACACACAAAAGGTTAAGTATTCTTTCACTCCAGAAGGATCAGCAGGCTTAATCTGACTTATTGCCACCCTCTCACATTGAAACCTAGGGTAGCTGGCCTAGTTCTTCCAGTGACTAGACAAAGACATGGCTCCAAGATAGCTCAGCTAATTTATACTCTTGTCTTGTATGCTGCCAAGAAATTTGACTAATAAGTTTCAAAGTTGTATATTTAAATATAAGTTCAGTCTTTTGATTCACCGCAAAGAGAATGCAGTTGATGTGATTCTGTCTCTGTCTTCTGCACCCAGCCAGTGTTCAGTGATGGGTTAGTGTGTGCATCTCTCTCTGTGCAAGGGACTGTAATCATTCAAAGAGGAATGATTCCAAACACTGGTCATAAAGGAACACCCAAAGAGATACTTCTTTTATTTCTAAATAATGTTTAGTTATTGTTATCACCTTTATCAGGACATAGTTTCTAAAAATAAAATCCATCACTGTTCATTCTACATTTCCATGAATCTTAATGAACACATGAAGCTGTGTAATTATCACCATAATCAAGTGGGGAATTTTTGTCAGCCCAAGCAGTTATCTCATGTAGTAGTAGTTGTAGTAGTAGTAGTAGTAATCAGTGGATTACATTAGATATTTTAATTGTGAGGAACAAGACAGAAAGGTTATTTAATCAAACTCATCTATCAGAAATTAAAATTAAAATTAATGGCAGGCCACAAAGTCAACATTGCCATTGGAGAGCCACATCATGCCACTCAGTTATGTGTTCTAGACTAGATGGCACTGAAACCCCTGCTTCAAATGATGTTCAATCCCCATTGACACACAGTAATACTCATGACTTCTTTCAGGATAGCATATTCCATCAAAGGTTAAAGTGAGTCGCCAAAGAAGAGCCAAAGCAGGAAGAGGTAAGCATAGGACGCTGAATCCTCTGGACAATGATAATACTTTTGCAGAGATAGAATCAAGGAATGACACAGTCCTTGCAGATGCAGCAGACAAAGGTTCATCTTTCAGAGTACATAGAATGGGGATGACAGCTAGGTGTGTTTTGACTTCGGGTCACTTAATGTTCATCCAGTAGTAATTTTCTGACCAAGTCAGAGAACAGAAACTCAAGATAATTCTGAAAAACTGAGTGAAAGATGGTTAATTAAACACCACCAAAGCTCCTGCAGCTTCTAGTTTTAATGTGCAGTAATTCACCTCATTCTAGCCTGCCAATAAGTAAATCTTCTCTATAAAATCTAGACTCAAGCAGTTTCTCAGCAGACATTAACTCTTGGAAACATCAAAAGAGAAACTGTAACCACACTTAGGACCCTTCTCAGTAAGTAAATGCAAAAATTGTACAAGGACTTGGACATTTTCTAAGTGTCCTAGCAACAAATTAATTCCACATCCTATTTATCAGGATAAGGCATAAATCATCTAGAGCTTCAGTTCAGGTTGCAGTGAATTTTAAATTACTAACTAGGAGATAAAAGCTATGTGGTTCTTTCTTTTTATCTCACATTGTCTAAATCAGATGTGCCAAGGGCTTCAATACTTTATCAATACTAAATGTCCAACTCCTATAAATTCCTCTATCTGTAAAAGAAAACCACAAATCATGCACAATCCTATATCACCCAAGGAAGATTGCTAATTATGCATCATTCATTTTCTTCTTGTAACTCAAGTATATTTTCCTTTGTAAACAGCCATCACCAAATTTATCTTGGCACCAAAATCAAAGAAAGCATGTAACTATTTCAAAGTAATTAAGTTCCAGAATTATGTGAATTGACTTGGGCAATTCTAGTTAGTATTTCTGACAATAAAAGTATCTACAACGGGAAAAGTCTCATTCATTAATTTAGTAAATATTCATCAAGAACATGCACTCAGCACTGGGGATATAGCTCTGTATCATCACACTTGCCTGGCAAGCTTGAAGTCTTGAGTCTCATTCCTGGAACAACAACAACAGCAAAAAAAACATGCTCTGTGCCAATGTTATGGCTTAGCTCTAAAATATCCCCCGAAGTCTCATGTGTTTGGAAGATGACTGGATCTTGGAGTTGGTATAATTATCAGTTAATTCATCCATGGATGAGTTCAATAGCTGAATGTACTGTTAGGATATAGGGCCTTGCTGGAGGTGGATGATTAGGGGTGTGACCTGGAAGGATGCATTCTTGGCTTCTGATCCTTATTTCCCTCTCTTTTTTGGGGGGTACCATGAAGTGAAAGCTTTCCTCCACCATGCAATGCTACGATGCTATTTCTGCCTTGGAACTAATGGGCCATGGATTGGATCCATGGAAAACATGAGTCAAAATAAATCTCTCCTCCTTTAAGTTGCAGGTGTTGGGTAATTTGTCACAGTGATGGGAAGGTGACTAAGGCAGATACAGGTACCAGACAAGTGGAGATATTGCTGTGCCTGTACATGATCACCTGGTTCAGAAACCCTCAGAACTAGTTGGGAACCGAAGTTTGAAGAGGCATGGGAAGAGATGCTGGCTAGAGAAGCTTTAGAGTGGTGCAGCCTAATAGTCAGAGATTAATGGGAGGTTCTGGTTGGAGTCCAAAAGACCAGAATGCTGACAGGATCATAAAAAGTAAACGCCAGACTCAGGATGTTTCAGATGGGAACCAGGTCTACTGGCAGTTGAAGTAGAAGCCATGTATGTTACTTCCTGGTGGAAAATTTGTCCTCATGTTTCCTATATCCTGAGACTTTGTGGAAGACTAAGGTTAAGGGCAATGAACTAATTAATCTGATAAAAAAATATTTTTTTTAAAGCAGCCCACCATTCAGAATATGGCAAGGGTACTGCTGGCTTCTTTTAGTAAAATCTACAGTGAAAATCAGGAGGAAAAAGTAGAAGAGAAAAGTGTGCAGTTTTAACAGAAAACTTAAGGCAATGGCTAGTATGACTACTGAAAGGATTACCATTAAAATGAAGCTAAAGGGCCGGCGAGATGGTTCAGTGGTCTAAAGCACCTGCGTAGGAAGGCTCAGGCAACTGCAGGGACTGCGGTTCGATCCCCAGCACCACATGCTGCGCCAGCGCCACCACCAGGGCAGGCTGAGCCAACCACAAAATAAATAAATAAAGAAACAAACACAACAAGCAAACAAATAAATAAATAAATAAATAATTTTTAAAAAAACAAAAAAAAATAAAATAAAATGAAGCTAAATACTTTATATCAGAAGAAAAAGGGCTGCTTAAAACCATCACAAAAGTCAGTAAGATCCCACCCTTCCCAGGCTCAAGGATGTAAATTTATGAACTTTTCATTTGAAAAGATAACCCCAAGTCTCCCTGTTCTCAGAAGGACCAACTGGGCAATTGGTTCCTCGGGACTCATTTCACAGTGCTCAACCATTCATACACGCAGAGCGTGCAGTAGCCATGGTCCAAGGGCATTCGGCTGCTGCTCAAGACGGCAGCAGACCTTGACATCATTCATGTGGTTTTGCAAGCATACAGAATGCAGGTTACTGGATCACGGAGTATTCTACCCAGATTTCAGAAGAAGGCCTAAGAGGCCCCAACAGTGTGCTCATGAGGAGGCAGAGAATTAAGCTACAGCTGCAGTAGAGACTCAAGGAACTTAGAGATGCTAAGAACATTGAACGTCTGATGAAGAAAGCTGCGGCCAGTGGGAGGAGTCACCCCAAGAGAGAGGCCATGAGGGCTGCAACTGTGATGCAACTGTGAGGCCATGAGGGCTGCAACTGTGATGTTACAGGAGCTGAGTCTCTAAAAATTTGCCTCATGTACTGGACATGGGCTTACAGGATTTAACATTTTCCTGCTAGATTTCAGTTTTGCTTTGTTCAGTTTTTTCCCTTTCACCTATTTCTCCTATGAAGAATGGAAATATTTATCCCGTGCCATCGTATATTAGACTATTTAATGTTTTTATTTTTACAGATACTAACAGCTCAGATTTGCCTTGAGTCTCAACAGAGACTTTAGACTTGGACTTTTCAGCAATGTTGGAACTGTGAAGACTGTGGCAACTCTTAGGAATGAATTAAATGCATTATGCATAATGAGATTAATGTGAGTCTTTGGTGGGTAGGGATGAAATGCAATGGCTTAGATACAAAATATCCTCCCAAAGTCTTGTGTGTTTGGAAGATGATTGGATGGTGGGGTACTATACTTATCAGGCATCACCTAGAAGGGTACACTCTTGTCCCCATCTCCTCCCTTAAGTCTCTGCTTCTTGGATGCAGTGTTTCTCCTCTATTCCACTCTTCCATGCTGTTCCTGCTTTCAAGCCAGCCAGATATGGACTAAATTTGCTGAAACTGTGAACAAAATAAACCTCTCCTTGAGGCTGTGGGCTTTGGTAATTTTGTTCCAAGGATTAAAAAGTGACTATAGCCCAGTGAAACCAGGACATTTCAGAAACAGACAAGTAAATGTTTCCAGTGCCTTTGGTGATACAACAATGGGTATGAGAAGTAAATTCTACACACTGCTTTGTGGTAGTGGAAATAGTACCAACAGAAGACTTACTGAGAAAGTGATGCTTGACTCAAACCTGAAAAAAAAAGGACAAACAAAGCTGGATGTGTTGGAGCAAAAGATAGACATCTCAAAGAAAGAAGCATGTACGGAAGCACAGGATGTGAGAAGCCATGGAATTTAGGCAATAGTGAGCAGCAGGTCGTCCCTGAAGTAGAGGATGTCCATCATCAGGAGGCGAAAAACCCCGTACAACCAGGAAGCGAGATCTCCCTCTGCAAGTACTTGAAGCCACACCTCAGTAGCAAGCAAAG
Source organism: Capromys pilorides (assembly GCA_004027915.1). NCBI lineage: Eukaryota > Metazoa > Chordata > Mammalia > Rodentia > Capromyidae > Capromys > Capromys pilorides. Next base: position 5,014 of record PVKN010044483.1, read on the forward strand.
GAGAGAAATAGGATATGACTTTCTGCTTTAGAACAATTAGCTTTGAGATGGCTTAAGATAGGGAAGAAGAGATGTATAACTCACTGACGATTGCAATAGTTCAGATGAAAATAGATGAGAACCAGAAGTAGCAAAATAAAAGGAGTGGAGCTGAATGAATGATTAAGATACTCTAAATGGAGTTTTTCTAGCACAGCTCAGTGACTAGGAGGATGCCAAAAATAAGAGAGAAGCAGAAGTCTGGCCTTATCCCAAGATTAATTAGTAAGAGTGATAGGTCATTTATGTAGATAGTAAATGAAAGAAAGCAATTTTAAAGAAAAAATAGAAATATTGCTATTTATACATGTCAAATTTGAATTGCTGGTTACAGGTCTGTCTGCAAACATCGGTTTGGAAAAAGAACTCAAAGATAAAATTTAATCTAAAAAACATGAAAATTCAAAGTGCTTAAAATTCTCAAGGCTCTGATATCTGGAACATGTAAAGAAATACCTGAACTTCATCAGAGAAACAGAAAAGGAACTCTAAAGAGAATAGGCAAAGGATAAGATCAGACAGGCAGTAAAAAAGGAGGCCCTCAAATCCCTCAAGTACATGAAGGGCTTCTTGAGTAATTAGTAACTTGAGAAGAGAAAAATTAAAGGTAGCAGTAGTATATTTTTCCATATCTACTTATACTGGAAAAATTAGAAAGCTGGACATATAGAATATTGGCCTGGCTTTGAAGATATAGAAACTGAGAATGAGCGTGGGAAGCACACCAGGAAGGCATTGCAATGCACAATTAGTGTATGATCAAGATTGATTAGTGTAGACACCCCCTTGGCCCCAACAGTCCTACTCCGGGATATGCAGCTAAGAAGTTCTTGAATGCATCCACACAGGAACTATGCTGCATCAGCTGTGACGACAGTGAGACGTAGTCCTATCATCAATTGCTGAGCAAAACAAGAAATAAGATGTCCTGAATGCACACCACCTGTGCCATGAGCCAGGCAGCCACAACACCTTAGAGGCACTCATAGCCACCAAGAGGATCTGTCAAGTAGTCTTTAGCGGAAACAAGAGCTCAAATGCAAAGTACACAGTACAATAATTAAGATATATGCGATAAAACATTATGTGCAAACAAAAGAGTGCTCAATTTTTGTGGATGCCTCCGGTGAGAAGTCAATTAGGAAAAAGATCTCATTTATCTTCTCAAAATAATAAGAAATGGACCTTCCACTGGAGCAGCTATAAAAGGATTTGTCACTGATGTGTATGACTAACTCAACTCTCTATGGCAGCGGTCCCGATAAAGGGGGGAGAATGAGTCTAAAAGCAGTCTGGCTATCATGCTGGTTGCCCTGTCTCCTGCCCAGAACAGAATTCACAGAAATGCACTCTGGCTTTTGCTGGATTTGGTCAATCGATGACACAGCATGAGACTAAAGATGAAAAAAGCGAGGAGATGGGTCTTCCTTCCTGACAAGTTGTTTCTGTCCCACAGCCTCTCTTCCACAACTCTGGTCATCACTGGGTAAAGGCTCCTGTAATTCCTCTCCCGGCCCCGCTCCAAGGGGATCAACAGTTTCCTGCCACTGCTAGACTTAGGCTGCCTCCCCACTCCTCCTTGACTTGGGAATTGCCATACTGCACTTGCCTTTCCGTGGATCAGGCTAAGTTCCTAAGGTTAAATTCTAGGCAGTAATCCCCTTTTGAGGGCACCATTTCTTTTCTGCCTTGATCCCAGGAGCCTAAGTGAAGAGTTTTCAGGGCAATAACCGCTATAATAAAGGGCTTCTTTCCTTTTGGTTTTCTTCTTATTGTTATTTTTACTATAGAAGCTTCAAACAGAGGCAAAATAATTATTCTATAGCAGAAGCGATATACAGGAGACTGAGCAATTAGACTAATTCACATCCTTTTGTTTCCCATTACTGACATATCTAGGAGACGAAGCAGCAGAGATCTGAGGGAAGTGGCAAGTCCCAGGTCACCACAGATCAGAAGATGCTTACATACTTGTGGGATTAACACTGCCTGAATTCCAACAACAGGCTGAGTAAGATCAAGATAAAGCTGTAGAACATATTTCACCTTGGGAATTGGCAAAAAATAGCTATAGACCATAGTGTCACGAATAAGTACTTTCACATGTGTTGTATGGGTCATTTCTAATCCCAGAACCAGAGCCAGGTTCAGCTGCATATTACTGATCATTGACTTCCTGGGAAAGCCCTTCCCTGTCTATCCTATCTAAGCAGCTTGCTCCATCCCAACCAATAATTTCTGCACCAAGTTCATTTCCCCATGGCCTATGTTACGATTGGCATTTTTGCACACTTTCTTCTCTTGTTATTCTTTGTCTTCCCCACTAGACTGCAAGTTCATGGCAGAGGACCATGTCTAAGACATAGAAGGTCCTTTATAAGTATTTCCAGAATGAATGAATGGGGAAGAGTAAGAGTAGCACAAAGAAAAAAGAGAGGCTAGAAGAACACTCTTCCTCACTGCCAGAAGGAAGTGGTCCTCCATGGCCACTATGAGTGTGGTCCTTCCATAGCCTTCCTTGTAGTCAAAACACACTGCTCGCATCTGGCTTGTCTGGATGTCACCAAGGAGGCTAGCATGTAAACAGCCCTTGAAAGCCGGGCTCAGGCCTGTGTGTTTGCCTTGTTTTGCATAGCATTCAGCACAGCCCTGCACACAGATGGGTGCTCCATAAATATTACTGAAGGATGATGACACAGAGGATTATTTAATACTTCCATGTGGGGTGGGGGTGAACACTGGGTCACAAATATACTTTGGATGTTCTTTACTTCTCTGAGCCTTTGGGCCAAAATGTTTGCAGCAACACAGGCTCATCTGCAAACACGAATCAGACACATTCAGAATAACAAAGCCTTCCAAGCATGCCATTTCCAAGGATGAAGCTTTATTATTCTGGGATAAATGGCCTCCTTGTTCTAATGACACTGTAAGAGTAGACACTGAAAAGTCTTTCCTCAGGGAACAACAGTTACCTGTGGACAGCGAAAGCTTGTCTGAATAATTCATCTGCTTTCAAAGGTGCAACCCTTTTCCCCATTCTGGAATCCCAGAAGTTTGTGCAAGTAGACCACTGAACTTATTTTCAACTACTCAATAGCTATCTGAAGCCTGGCATTTACATGCAGAATCTCAGGATTTTTATTAATTTAAAAAATAAGTAATTTAGGAAACTACCGACAACATTGACATTTTGCAGCTGTGTTTATTTTGCATAAGAAGAAAAAGCTCATAAAGTGTCCATCATGAGAATTCACTGGGGAGCTCCACAGAGGTCAAATACCCAAGACAAATCTCCACGTCAGAGCCCCACAGAATTCTGAATCCCAACCAGCAAGCATGAATAATCCTTTTAAATGGTCACTTACATATCAGAACAGGTTCTTTGTGAAATTTCTAAGCAGGGCTTCTGATTTCTGACTGAAACAGAGATTTATTGGGAGCAGGGAATGAAGTGAAATCAAGAACTACTGGGAAATTTCCACAAGAAAAGAGGACAAATGGGTTTTGTTTTGTTTTGTTGGGTTTTTTGTGTTTTGTCTGTCAGAATGGAGCCAGCCTCGCCTATCCATGTCTCCATGCAGCCTCTCTGCCCAGCCTCTCTACCCAGCCTCTCCTTCCTGTGCGAAAGTTGCAGGCAACCCCACAGAGAGTTGGGCAATATTTTCAACTGATTCCTCAGGAACCATTCTGATCTAACTGTGGTCACTAAGCAAATGTAGTAGTAAATCATAATTAAATACTTAGTGTCAAATCCTGCCCATTTCTAATTAGCTGTATGACAAGTGGCTTAAACTCTCTGGTTTAGCATCATTCAGAGGAGACAAAAATGACTGCCTCAATTCCTCTCAAAATTTTTGCCAAGATAAAAATGTATGAAAATTCTTTCTAAAATATAAAAATTGGTATTGTAGAAGTATTATTATTGGGCTGTGGAGATAGCTCAGAGGTTTAGGTGCCTGCCTAGAGAAGTGCAAAAACCCAGGTTTGATTTCCCCCTACCACATCCCATGCTTGCCCGACCCTGGGCTTGCTAAGCCAGCCACCACAACCAGGCATGGTGGTGCACACCTGTAATCCCAGCACTCGAGAGGCTGAAACAGGAGGATCACTATGTGTCCAAGCTGCACAGTGAAACCCTGCACCAAGTACATTTAAAAAAAGAAGTAATATTATTAACTAGAATTCTATAATATTAAATAGCATTTGGGGTCCCATCTGACCTAAACCTTTAAGTATCTAGAAATGGTCCATTTTTTGCTTTTTTCTGTAAATTTCTACTAAACTGTTTTTCATAGAAAGTATCTCAGGAAAGGTAAAAGCAAAGACACCACTTGCTTTGTGGTACTGCTACATAAGGACTTTAAATCAAGTTGAGTTCACCATGGTGGACCTAACATCAGTATCACCCAAAGAAGAGAGGTAAGGTGACAGGCATCCAAAAGGTGTGTGACTCTTGCACCATCTGGTAAAAGAAGACATGGTCAACTTTCCAAAACTGAAAAAAATTTAAAAATCAATTAAGTTTCCAATTATTAACAGAAAACAACTGGAAAATAATATTAATAAAACCTTTTCATTCATAATATTACCAAAATGGACAACAGAAATATAAGAATAAATTTAACAGAAATGTGTGAGACATCTACACAAAAATTTGTAACATATATGTAAAGGAAATTAAAGAAAACCTAGAGGGATACACCATATTCATGGCCTAGGTATTATTAAATGTAGCGGTCTCCTAACGGTTATAAGGATCAACGCAATCTCTATTACGGTCTAAATAGGCTCTGGTAAAAATTAACCCACTTATTCTAAAACGTGTGCAAAAAGGCAAAGAACCTAAGAATTTCTTTCTTTCAAAGAAGTAAAAAGAATTGGAGAATTCAGCTGATTTCGGTGTAATATTTTCATAAGGATCCACAAATAAAGTCATGAAGCAACAGATAATCCTGAAGTAAATTCACACATATGATCAACTGAATTTCAACAAAGTCACCAACACTACTCAGGGGAAAGGAAATCTCCTAATAA
>PVKN010044484.1:0-10037 GCA_004027915.1 Capromys pilorides
CACACACACACACACAGATCTAGGTCATCTCAAATTTTTTTCTGATTACAAAAACAATTTTATTTTGATTGTTCCTTGCATGCAAATGTGTTTTAATCATTGTGTCCTACTACTGGATGCTTTATTTCTTCATCTCGTGGTTCATATATGAACATGTGTATGCCTGGGCTTTTCTCAGCAAGGCTGCAAGGGTCACAGTGTTGGTGATCATTTGCTTCAGGTAACAGTGCTGCCAGTTCTTTTCCTCAGGTTACCACTTCTCTCCTTTTTCCCTCCAGGAATCCTAATATCCTGGTGGAGTGCCTCACCCCTGATTTCCGAGGAGATCTCAAAGCAGTGGAGAAGGTCGCCCTGTCAGGATTAGATGTTTACGCACACAATGTAGAAACAGTTCCAGAATTACAGAGGTGAGTTTGTGCAGTTGAGCTGGGCAGTGAGAGAGTTGTGTTCTTCTAGTGTGTTCTCACTTTTCACTGCCAAACTTTGCAACCTGCTTTTCCAAAATAAACTCATTTCCTTCTTCCTCCCTCACTCACTCTTTTTCTTCTTTCCACTTTTCCTTTCTCCTTCCTTCCTGTTATAGGACAATCAGAAATTATAGTTAACAAACATGATTGAGTTGGAGAGATAGCTCAGTGGTCCAAGCACCCGCCTAGGCAAGCACAAGGACCTGGGTTCGATCCCCGGTGCCGCATCATTGCTGTGCTGGCCCTGCTGTGACCCAACCACCAAAACTGGGTGTAGTGGTGCACACCTGTAATTCCATCACTGGGGAGGGTGAAACAGGAGGAACGCTATGAGTCAGAACTGTGTAGTGAGACCCTGTAATAAATATAAATGAATAAAAGATCTTTTAAAAACTGAAAAGAGGGCCGGCGAGATGGTTCAGTGGTCTAAAGCGCCTGCTTAGGAAAGCTCAGGCAACTGCAGAGACTGCGGTTTGATCCCCGGCACCACATGCTGCACCAGCCCCCACCACCAGGGCAGGCTGAGCCAGCCACAAAATAAATAAAATAAAGAAACAAACACAATATGCAAACAAATAAAAAAATAAAAATTAAAAAAAAAAAAAAACTGAAAAGAAACAACATGATTATCACCTGTATAGCCCCCTAGGAATATCAGTTCCTGCCTCTTTAGTATTTATATTTATATACAGAAATGTATATGCTAAGGTGGCTGTGAGTGGTATTGATATTGTGTATGTGTGTGTGTATAATTTTTTTTTTCTTTTAACCAGGGATTGAACTTAGGATCTGGTGCTTGTGCTTGCTGGATAGGTACTTATGCTGCTGAGCTATCTCCCTGGCCTTGATTTGGATATTTTTTTAAACATCTTTAAAAAAATTTTAATGTTTTTGCAACCGTGTGTAAAGTTTTTCTTCCATGAGTCAAGTCATCCTAAGAAAATGATCCAGTTATTCATTTTGTATATTACTGTTTTAATAATTGTTCCCACATTTGGAGTCCTTCACTTCTTCCCTTACCATGTTATCTTTCCCTTTCCTCCAGGCCCCAAATAAAAGCAATGTACTGTAAAAAAAAAAAAAGAAAAGAAAAGAAAAAAGAAAGAAAGAAAAAAAGCTATCTCCCCAGTCCCAGAACATCTTTTTTAAAAATAGTATGCCCCTGGGTGTGTTGGTGTATACCTTTAATCTCAACACTCTGGAGGCTTTGGCAGGAGGATCACTACAAGTTTGAGGTCAGCCTAGGCTACATAGCAAGACCCTGTCTCAAAAAAAAAGCATATTGCCAATGCCAGTGGGTATTTCTTTTTTGAAATAACAGCTTTCAAATGGAAAAAAGGTGTGCTAGAACAATTGTTTTGGCTGTAATTACAGAGAGAGTTTAAAATATATTTAGGGTCTGGAGTTGTGGCTCAGTAGCAGAATATTTACCAAGTATGTGTAAGATTCTGGGTTCTATCCTTAATGTTAAAAAAAAAAAAAAACCTACACATACAGGGGCGATTAGCATATACAATGAATACTGAAGTTTTAAGATATTTATTACAGTAAAAGGCATTGCCATTCGTCCTTCCTCAAAATTCTCCCCCTCACTTTGGACACACTTACTCCTCCTTCTTGGGACTTTCTGAAGCATTTCTGGAAATCCTTTCATGAGTCTCTATGAGGTACGATCAAGGCTACAGTGAGTACTGCTGTAGAGTGCCCTCCGACCGAAAGTTGCAGCCGAACTTGTGCCTTCTGGCTCTTTCCAAAGTAGGCATGAGCATGAAAAATGCTACACTGGGCACGCACAGCAGCCACCAAGTCCAGGCGTGGTGCGCATGCCTGTGATCTCTGGTTTGTTGTTCTGGCTGTCTTCATATCCTGAATGAATTAAAAACATTTCCTTTTTTTCTTCTTCTTTTTTTTTTAATGTATTTGGTACAGGGTCTCACTATGCAGCTCAGACTCACAGTGATCCTCCTGTTTTCAGTCTCCCAAGCACTGGGATTGCAGGTGCACACCACCACATCCAGTCTTAGTCGCTGTCTCAGTGAGCCCCAGGGGTGGCGCCTACAGGGCACGTGGGGATCGAACCCCGGTCCCTGTGCCTGTCTAAGCAAGCGCTTTAGTCCACTGAGCTATTTTGCTGGTCCTACAATTAACTTTTAAAATTTAAATATTTGCCATAGTTTCAACTATACCACATAGAATGTATCTCATATAATGTATCTGTATACCTATAATATATATGGCACTAATACATACAGTAAATGATGCAGCAGAAAAACTGATACTATTCAGATATATTTTATTCTATTTTATATTTTTGTGGTATTGGGGATTGAATTTGGGACCTTGTGCTTGCCTGATAGAAACTTATACTGCTGAGCATATTCCCAGCCCCTTGTTCAGATATATCTTATTTTTTTAAACTGTATGTATGTATGTATGTATGTATGTATGTATCTATGTATGTTATGGCCGGCTCAGTCTGCCCTGGGGGTGGGGCTAGCATAGCATGTGGTGCCAGGGATCAAACTTCGGTCCCTGTGGTTGCCTAAGCAAGCGCTTTAGACCGCTGAGCTATCTCGCTGGCCCTTGTTCAGATATATTTCAAATCTCTCTTTAAAGCAGACATTGGGCAGATAGCTTTGTGGCACAAGTGCCTGCTTGGCAAATGCAAGATCGTGAGTTCAAACCTCAGTCCTGCCAAAAAAAAATTAAATAAATAAAGCAGACATTATTTCTTTAGTTGTCCTAGTAATTTTAGTAATACAAATTGTTATTTTACATAATGAGTATCCGAATATATATTTATTTATTTATTTATTTATTTATTTATTTTTGGTGGTACCGGGGATTGAATTCAGGACTTTGTGCTTGCCAGGCAAGCACTTATTCTACTGAGCTGTCTCCCTGGCCCCTCAGATTTTTAAAATAGTAAAGCATTTGGCACTTACATGTGTTTTTGTCTTACCTTTTGTGAACTAAAACTTAAATAAAGGTTGAGCATGGTGGCACATGCCTGTAATCCCAGCACTTGGGAGGCTGGGGCAGGAGGATTGGTGTGAGTTCAAGACCAGCCTGGGCTACAAAAGTGAGCTCAAGGCCAGCCTGAACTACATAGTGAGATCCTGTCTGAAAAATAAAATAAAATAAAGAAAAAGAAAAACTTAAGTGAACAGGTACAAAAATTAAATCCTCTTTTGCAACCCAGAACTCATTGTTTGGTATGAGTTTTGATACATAAATGAAGGAATATTACAGAGGGGCTGGGGAAATAGCTCAGTGGAATAAATAGCTCAGTGAACTCAGCCTGAGTTCAATCCCCACTACTGCCAAAAATATGTATGTAAGTAAATAAGGAATATTACTGCTAGGTGCAGTGATTATAGATCTGTGATTCTGAGGCTGAGGCAAGAGGAATTAAATTTGGACTGTATAGTGAGACTGCCTCAAAAAAAAAAAATTAATGATAACCTAATGCAAAAGAAATTAAAATATTATAAATCACAGGCAAAACTAATACTGTTTATTTCTTTTAACTTTATAAAAGTACTTAGCTAAAAAAGTGACCGTGATTTTTATTAGCTTCTATACATTATTCTGTGCATAAAACACTAAAAATGTTATGAATAGGCCAGGTGTGATAGCACATACCTGTAATCCCAGCACTCAGGAGGCTGAGGCAGGAGAATTGTTGTGAGTTCAAGACCAGCCTGGGCTACAAAAGGAGTTGAAGCCCTGCCTGAACCGCATAGCCAGACTCTCAAAAAGACAAAAAAAAAAAAGTATGAATAAACAGTAATAATCATTTTTACTAAATTACAAGCATTATAGGATATAAATTCAGTGAAGAAATACTTTTAAAAAGTAATAACTTTTTTTTTGGAGACAGAGTCTGCTATGTAGTTTAGGCTGGGCTCATGTACCCAGGCATGGGTACATGGGTACATGAATTCGCATGGGTTCTCCTTCAGCCTCCCAAGTGCCCAGCCATGTACCACCACATCCAGCTTAGAAAGTAATAAATTTTTTTTGTGAGCAGAATTGATCTATTGGGGGCAAAGAAAGCTTCTGTCTGAGAGAGACAGGAGGGGAGTCCTGAGTGGGTGGTCCCCCATAGAAAGTAATAATTTTTTACACTGTTGGTTTTCTGGATATTTTAAATTCATACATTTTTTTTTTTCTTCCGATCTCTGATTCTAAAAAGCAAATCAAATTTTTTAACTTCATTTATTTATGTATGTATGTATGTTATGTCCCGTTCAGCCTGCCCTGGTGAGGCGGGGAGCTGGCACTGCTGTGGTGCCAGGGATCAAACAGCGGTCACTGCGGTTGCCTAAGCTTGCCTAAGCAGGTGCTTTAGACCACTGAGCTATCTCGCCACCCTAGCAAGTCCAAATTGATTACAGAAAATAAAGCATTAGGATTCAGTTGTGGGCCAGTGAGATAGCTCGGCAGACGAAGTGCCTACATAGGCAAATGCAGGGTCTGGGGTTCAGTCCCCAGTACCACATGCTGCCCCCAACCATGATGGGGGGGGAGAGGGACGGCGGGGGGAGGGGGGCTCACTTGGCTGGTGACCGAGTCCTGGTGTGGTGGCGCACGCCTGTAATCCTAGCACTAGGAAACTCAAAATAGGAGGATGACCATGAGTCCGAGCTGCATAGTGAGACCGTGTACCAAATAAATTTTTTAAAAAGGGGCCAGGGAGAGAGCTCAGTGGAATAAGTGCTTCCCTGGCAAGTGCAAAGGCCTGAGTTCAATCCCCAGTTCCGCAAAAAACAAACAAACAGATTCTCAAAGTACTTATTAATGATTTGTGCAGGATCTGTTATGAATAAATTAAAAAAAAAAAAAAAAAAAAGAATTCACTTGAATGCTGGTCTAACATCAGCAACTTCCTGGCCTTTTGGCTTTTTCCCCCAGAAAAACCAGCATGCTGTTTTGCTTTCGTTGAAGTCTGGCCCTGCCCTGGTATGGCCAGCAGTGGGTGCCAAATTCCCTGGTTTCACTTGAGAAGCTGCATCATTTCCACTGAAAATTCCAGAACGGTGCATTGCGGCCTCTCGCCAGCAGAGGGCGGCTGGGGCGGTAGGAAGGAGCCTAAGTTTCAGTCCTCGGAATGCGATTTCAGATTCGTTTTTCTTTGTTCAGTATGGGGATCATCTTACTTTTGCCCTTCTTTCCTTATGTTTCAGGTGCCCTGGTAGTAAATTTGAGCTTCAGAATTCTCGCTTAAAATGACTTTTATACTAATATTCTCTGCCCTGAAGAAAGCTTAAATGTTAGGAAGGCCATGGAAGCCTTGTTTTCTTCTCTAAAGTCACAGGAGTTTGTTGCAAGTGCTGCCACGGAGCTGTGTAAGGACAAGTGCCACAACATGCAGCTTGTACTTTGCCGGTCATTTGGGACACGCTGGAACTTGTCACATTAGCTGACACCAGCCCACTGTTTTCCAGGAAAGTTCGAGATCCTCGGGCCAACTTCGACCAGTCTCTGCGTGTGCTGAGGCATGCCAAGGAGGTCCAGCCGGCTGTTATTTCAAAAACATCAATAATGTTGGGTTTGGGCGAGAATGATGAGCAAGTATATGCGACAATGAAAGGTAAGGAAACTAAGAGGTGGAAAATGTTTGGCTGTCATTGGAGGCACATCGCGAGCCCTGCGTGAAAGCCCTGTGTGATTTGGGCCTCTGGGCTGGGGTCTCAGGCCTGGTGTTAGCTTGCCGGCATGAGGGAGACCCTGGGTTTGATTCCCAGTACCAAATAACTATATGGTCTTAAATTCAACATGAGAGGTCAGTGTGCTTTCCAACAGCTGCATGGAGTGACATGCATGAAGCTCAGGGCCGGGCATCTGTGTTCCGTTTGAGGGAGCTGAAGCACTAGAGATTAAACATTGCCGTGCTAGGCCAGCACTCTGTGACTGAGCTGCATCCCCAACCCTTTTTTAAAATTTTGAGACTAGCTGAGTTCTTCTTATTATTATTATTCTTATTCTTATTCTTATTCTTATTCTTAGTTAGTTAGTTAATTCAAGATCTACAGGGTCTCACTACATAGATCAGACTCGTAGTGATTCTGTTTTCAGCATCCTAAGCATGTCCCCTGATGAAGCACTCCTCGGGAAGAGATGATACTTGTATCTTAGGGCAGGGTCTACAGGGTGTTCAGGGTCTCACTACTAGATCAGACTTGTAGTGATCCGCCTGTTTACAGCCTCCGAAGAACTGGGATTACAGGCCTGTGCTGCCTCACCTGGCCTCTTATTAAACTTTGAAATATAAAAGTATTTGCTTTGAGGGCCTTTGGCCCACTTATAGTCATTAGTAGTTTAAAAAAGCAGTAAGGGGGCTGGGGAGATAGCTCTGTGGCACAAGTGCCTGCCTGGCAAGTGCAAGGTCATGAGTTTGAACCCCAGTCTCGCAAAAAAAAAAAGCAGTAAGTTCAAATGGTTAATTAAAAGCTCCTCTTGCCGGGCATGGTGGCACACACCTATAATCCCAGCACTTGGGAGGCTGAGGCAGGAGGATCGGTGTGAGTTTGAGACCAGCCCAGGCTACACAAGTGAGCTCAAGGCCAGCCTGAACTGCATAGCTAGCGAGACCCTATCTCAAAAAGACAAAAATAAATAAAAAAAAATAAAAGCTCCTTTTTACTACAATGGATGTGGTTCTTGGGATGATTCTGATCTGTCTGGAGTTGATTCACATCCTGGCAGCCTGCGTGGTCTGTTGTGTGTTGTGTGTCGGTGCCGAAAGAAACGACCAAAAGACCTGATGAATATGCTTCAGAGGACTCACTGAGATCTGTCTCTCTCAAAGTGAGCCCAGAGCTGCAGAAACAGCTCACTGTTATTGAGGGCTAGAGGCAGGCTACAGGATGTGTGAAACTACTTTACAGATTACAGATAACCCTGTCTTTTAGTATTTACCTAACTAGGTTCACACAGATGCTAACATAAAAAACGAGCTGCGGAGGAGACAACCATTAACATCCCAAGCAAGAGGTCAACAAACAGGGCGCCAGCAAGAGAAGCCGCTATCTGCAGTCCGTAAATCCTAGCTTTCCAGGACCTATGACAGACAGCAGCCCTCCCTGGGCTCTGCTTTTTGTCTCCTGCCTCTCAGGATATCAATCAGGCTTGTCCCATGTTACTACAGTTGCCCACCAAGTAGCGCCTGACACAGCAGCCGTGCCTGTGATGCGGCGTTTTTAGGCTTTTCCATGCTCTTCCCCTCACCTTCCCTGCCGAGCAGACCTCTGCTTGAACCCTCTGCCTTCTGCGCCAGCACTGGGCCGTGGGATCAGGCATTGTCCTTACGCTGGCTCACCATGCTTGTGCTAATCATTCCTGTGTGTTCCATTCTTGTCCTAGGCCTTGGCATGGGAGTATCTTTGAAAGACTAGGACAATCTTCCATTGTGGGGACTGTGGACCAGCGCATCCCCTGATGAAGCACTCCCTGGGAAGATGATACTTGCATCTGTACCTGCTAATAGAGTTTTTGCTTATTTTCCTGCAGCGCTTCGTGAAGCAGATGTGGATTGTTTGACCTTGGGGCAATATATGCAGCCCACAAAACGCCACCTTAAGGTACAGAGTTCTTTTTTTGGTACTGGGAATTGAACACAGGACCTTGAGCTTTGCTAGATAGGCACTGTGCCACTGAGCTATATCCCCAGCTCAAGGTGTAGGGATCTTGCATGGCCAACTGTTTCATGGTATTTGAATTATATCTTCATCGTCTTTTAGTATATGTTCCATGTATATCTGTGAGTCTCAGTTGCCGTTATATCATCTGCATAAAGCGGCTACCCTGGCACTGATTTGCTGCTATGAAATTGTGTAACTCAAGCGTGCTGACAGAGAAAGGGTGAACACACCAGGGAACTGCACAGAGTGACACTTGCAGATCCTGTGACTTGTTTGAGTCATGTGAGGAGCCGGAGAGGATGTAAGAGAAGGCAGTATTGCCGTTTCCAGCAGCCGGTGTCAGAAAGTGACCCTGCGGCAGTCAGAATTTGTGCGGGAGTCTGGGTGCCAACTAATTCTGGCCTCTAGTGTTAATCAGCGCAGGAAAATACTGGTAATTCTCCCTAGAGATAATCCCATCTTTGTCCTTTGGGTCCCTGGCAGAGCACGAGGTTGCTGCGTGGCCTCGACTCCTGGCAGCTGCGATCTGTTTGATGCCCAGCAAGGGCAGGGGAGGGCGGGGCAAGACATCATTGAGCATTACCTCGACAGACTCGCAATCACATAGGGCCAGTGTGGAATCTGACCTGAAGTGATGCTTTAAACTTAGGTTGAAGAATATGTCACACCTGAAAAGTTTAAATACTGGGAAAAAGTAGGAAACGAACTTGGATTTCACTACACTGCCAGTGGCCCGCTGGTGCGTTCTTCGTACAAAGCAGGTGAGCCGGCTGCAAGCGCTGTGTTGGGTTCTTAGCTTTGCTTCCTGTGCAGGGCCTCGGACGTGTACCCGCACCCCAGGAGGAGTGCAGCTCTGCGAACACCCACTGTGAGAGTGATGCACTTTCCCTGTTCAGCTCCACCCAGGTCACCCGGGCCATGAGGCAATGGGAACAGCTGAGGCTGTCTTTTGTCAGAGAAGTTTCAGCTGTTTTTTGGAACGGCCTATGGAGCTTTTTCAGAGGCCAAGGTTCTCCACTGCCTTGTGCCTCCCCCTTCTCCCCGGCTTTTGCTTCCCCCCCCTTGTACCCTCCTTCCTCCTCTACACACACACTTGCTGTGCCAGGCTGTGAGGACAGCAGGGACCTTCGCTGACTGCAGCGCTACAGGCAGGTGTTGGCCATAGATCATGCAGAAACCACAAAGCCTATCAAGCATGTAATAAGGCTTTCTGGGAAATGTGTGTCATTTGCCAGTGGTACCAGCTGCACACCCAGACTCCCAGTTTGAGGTCAATTTAAGCATTGAAATTTGATAGCTTTGTTGCTCACTGTTAATTTCTTTGTATTTTTTCCCCCTAACGGTAACAGAAAAAATAGCTACAGTGCAATTTTTCACTTCAGAAATTCAGCTCATGTCTGGTGAGATCACTCAGTGGCCTAAAGCGCCTGCTCAGGCAAGCTTAGGCAACCACAGGGACTGTGATTTGATCCCTGGCACCACATGCTGTGCCAGCCCCATCCCTAGGGCAGGCTGAGCTGGCTATAACATAAATAAATAAATAAAGTTAGAAATTCAGCTCATTTTGATTGGTTGCTTGACCTGATTTGTGAAAATAAAAACATTTTTCCAGTGGATAAAAATTGATAGTGGCCACCAGAAAGTCCATGACAATATATCTGAAGACAGAATTAATTAACTTATTTATTTATGTATTTATTTTTATGTTTTTTTGAAACAGGGTCTCTCTCTGCAGTTCAGGCTGGCTTTGAGCTCACATTGTAGCCCAGGCTGGGCTCCAACTTGCACTGATCCTCCTACCTCAGTCTTATGGGTCCTGGGATTACAGACTGAATTTAATCTAAAAAATATGGATTTTTTCCCCCGACAGTTGAATTTACTGATAATAATAAATGATAAAGTGGGCCAGTGAGTTAGCTTAGTG